>JAQLOL010000023.1:27273882-27299048 GCA_029783665.1 Naso thynnoides
CACTCTGTTGTCAGCAGAACCGAGTTGGAGTGTAAGGCACGAATAGCTAATAAGCTCGTACCAACTCCACCTGTTGCGAAGAAACACAGCGTAGAAACAGCCAGTCAGGACGGAGAGTACAGAGAGCGTCACTGATTGGACAAAAATGAACAGGAGCATAAGGATTTTTAGACTCCTTAATACACAGGTACAAGAAAACACAGAGATCTCCCGATACTCTCAGACCACGTGACTTACGAATAGCTGCATATGGATATATGACATTTTTCCCAAATAGAACACAAAAAGTTATTGATGTTTACCCCAAAGTTACCAACTGCAGCTTTAAGAGTATTTTTGGTATTTTGTGTTTCAAGTAGTCTTGTTGTCAGATTATGACATTTTATTCTGTGATTTTTGAACTGAGTCTTCCTACACTCTTCCTACTCTTAAGTATTTTTGAACTGGCTAGTTTTATTAGCAATTTAGTCTACAAATGCTGTAATTTTGCATGTGCCAAGGATGCAATTTGCACAAAAGCAGGCAAACCAGGAGAAATTGGCACCCTCTTTTCCAAGGCTTGAAGGCAGAGATGAATGAGATATTTTAGCAATACAGTACACGCAGGGTGTGATGTAACCATCTCTTTTTGCTATTTAGACTGAACGCCTACACAGAAACCTGACTTTGATGTTAGAGGAGGTGGATGAGCACAGGAATGTCACTGGGGTTACCAAAAAACACCTCCTCTGCCAGCTAATCTGATTACGTCTCCAGAAATTCAAAAAGTAGATTCTTCTTCCTCAGAAGCAACCAACCCCACCACCCACTTCCAGCTCTGCTCAGCTCTGAGCTCACCTATACAATGCTCTACACAACCCTGACACTGCCTCTGCCTTTGACTGATCATTATATGTCGCTCACTTCGTGGTAAATATGTTGTATTGTCAGATCCTGAGTCCGAGGCTGGAAGGTGAGAATGCCCTGCCCCGAGAAATGGGCCGAACGTGGCTTGTGCTGTTTGGATTAATCAGCTTTTGGTACAAATCTAAACTGATAATCTCTTTGTTTTTGGCAGTCTTGCAAAGCACATAATATGCATGCTTAACAGTTTGCATACAGGACTTCCTACAAAACAACAGACAAAATAATTACGAACAAATCCTTAAACTTAGTCAAACATCTCAGGTGAGGAATTTTACTCAAACAAAGAACTGCAGCAGGTTTGCCGGAATTGATTTTAGGTCACACTGTGTATGTTTAATCACGAAAAAGTGCCCATTGTATTAAATGTGTTTCTCTTGGTCCTGTAATTGTTTTGGTATTTTCTAGGGCTGACTGATACAGGGTTTTGGGGGCTGATGCCGATAACAATATTAGGGAGTGAGAAAATTCCGATATATCGGCCAATATTCTAAATATAATATTTTAAAAGTGGTTATCAAATACAAGTGACAAAGATATTTAATGGACGCAGGATATCTAAGAAACTTTTTTCCAAACATCGTTGCACCAAACAGTAAACACTTCACTTATTACCAATTAAATGAGGGACTGCTCTCTGCTGGACAAATTACATAATTAAACCCATTTGAAATCACTAGTCCAGGTATTTTTCTCAGCCTTAAAAAATAGTTTTAGCGTTGGCACCTATTGGAGAACAAATATGCCGAGATTGATATATATTGATATATCTGCAATAGGCCAAAATCGGCTGATTGTATTGGTAAACCGATATATCGCGCCCCAGTTAGTCTATTGCAGGAGGAGATGTTCTGGTCCCCAGAGTAGGACTAGGTGATAAATTGATTTTATCTATTAATTTGAATTTGGGTCTTAGGAAGATCTCTTTTTAAATAAAAATTGTTTCTTTTTTCTTTCTAGACTTGTGTTTGGTTCCAGGAGCCTTGAAATGATATTGTCTTGAGTTATGACGAAAGGAAAATTACATGGAAATATGTTTTGTCAAATTACTGCAGACTTCAGTGTAAATGTAAACAACTTCCCCTCCTTGATACTACATTGTGCACGACAAGTTTGCAGCTTGCACTTTAACCCCTAAAAGGAGATTCCATTTGCTTTATTAATCCCAGAGGGGAAATTTTAGTTTGCTTTTGTTAATTTTCATTGTTAGAATAAAAGCAAAACTCGTTTCGAGTAATTATGATTTTATTTTTAGGCCACATAACCCAGCCCTTCAACCCCCGAGTAGGCCTTCATGCACAGATGTGTTCAGGATAATTCAAAAAGTTGAACAGACAGTTTAACACTTTTATGAAACAGCAGTGAGTAAAACCTAGAGGGGAAAAGCTGAAAAGCATGTAACTCAGGTGCTGATGTTGATCAAGGGAGATAACTTACAGTACTTACTGAAAGAAAGTTACTGCTTCACCTGCTACAGTACATGCACATTACATGTGCAGCGCTCCGTTCATGTGCAACAGAAATAACTTGAAAGTGTTAGATCACACCTCTTCATGTATGTTTTTCATATTGGGCCGTTAAACTCCACGATCCATACTTGGCATTCCACTAAGGGGTGGGGTGGACTACAACTTGCATTTTGTTGTGCAACCCTGTATTGTAGAATGCAAAACAATTGAACTTTGACCCTTTAATGCATTGCCTCCGCTCCGATGCACGATCATTTTGAGCATTAACGCAGAAACAAGTTTTTCCTGTATCAATAGGTGCACGTCTGTTATATGTCCATACAAATATACTTGTGCAGATACTGTACGTGGACCCACACATGTACAGATAAGTCCTCTCGTTGTCTGTGTGTCTGATATAGAGCTGAGAGGCAGTTTGGTGCTACAGCACCACGATGATAGACCACAAAGCCCACCTGTGGCTGCTGGTGCCTGGGGTTGCTTTCTCTCCTCCCTCCTGCTAGTACCGTGAAGGACAGAAGCACAGCATGACCTCCACTCCCCCCACTGCTCCAGCTGCCAATCAAGCAGCTAGTACTCCAGTCCTCCCTCTGTGTCATGCTACTCAGTGGTGGCAATGCTGGTTGCTTCCTCTTTGAGGGTCTCTCTAGCCCAATCAACTGGCCTTTCTTGTCATTCATTACACCACCTGCTATCACTGTTCCCCATGGGTTGGCATTTTGAAAGGAGGCTGGAGAGCTATGAGTTGTCTGTGGATTGTTTGGATTGTTGACATTTCAGTTAGCAAGCCCAATATGCCATTTTCAGTCAGAATAGACGAAGATAGCTTTCACTTAAAACTTGAGTGCTCAACTGTTACATAAAATTGAAAGTCATTGTGTTAAAACCAAGCCAATTCTCACAATGACTCAGACAGCCGTCACCAGGTAAATGTGATTTTGTTTCACAGAAAACCAGAGGTTTTAAATCTGGTGTCTGTGGTGACACTCCTGTACTGGCACACTGGAAATGATGCTTTTTTTTTTTTTTTTTACTGACCAGCAGTGATTTGTTTGGCAAAGCTGAAGGGGGAGCAACCATAGAGATTAAATGTGTTGTGCACAAATATACTAAAAGTGTGTGTACAACTAATAAATGTGAGCGTCATCACTGTGTGGCCCTCCATTAAACATAATTCTAACAGAAGGGGAATATTGTTCAAATAGGAACAGACTTCAGCCCAACAACAGTATCGCTAGTGCAGCTAGCAAGTCAGATGCAGCTACCAGCCCTGCTGAAGCCAGTTCATGTCAATATTTGAAGTTTTACAAACAAATCAGTTTTGATTCCTCCGGAAAAAAAAACAAAACAAACATGCATATTTCATTAATGCAAACTGTGCCCTCAATGTCTGAATATAGTTAGTCACATCCGCAACTAATTTGAAATGATACATCAAGTTGAAGCATCCGATCAATCTTCTGTTCATTCATCTGTGAGAATAATCTTTAACAAAGGGACCATGAGCCAACAGCTGCAGAGTTGACTGCATGGTGAAAGCCAGGCTTACAGGGAATCAGTCTAAAGCCATTACACTGTACAATTAAAATGATCCTCACAATGCTCAGTTAAAGCAAAAACAACAAAAAACTTACATACTGCTACCTGTATGATCAGTACTTCACAGGGAGGGATTGAGCTGCAGCAACTGTCCTTTGTCAGTCTCCGAAAAAAATCCAAATGCAGCAAAGGAGGACTTGCACACAAAGAATAAAGAAGCATCAGACTTAAGTGTTGAGTTTAGATATTTCGTATTAAATTCAGTACAGGGCTTTACAGACTGTGAAAAATGTGCAAAATGCTAAAAGTGCATACGGTTCAGTTCATATTGGACTTTCCTCAGTGCATAATCTGCTACCAGTATGACCCATAATCCTCTATCTTTCAGCAACTTTATTTATAGTTAAGGCTTGCTTCACATTGTCATGATTTTTTCTACAAGTCTAAATTGCTTTCTTTACTGGAAGTCTGGATATTGGGAGTTGTTAGTCGTCACTTATTGTGAAAAGCCTTCAGTATGATCATTAAAAGTCACATTAGTGCACCTGACTGCTTCAGTATACACATCCGCTTCACCTGAGTAATATGCTGGCATTTAAGAGACATTTTAAGATGTTTGCCTAATACTTTTTGTGTGTTTATGAACACTCGTTCTAACAGGTACAACATTAGTGTGTGCATTCCCTAGTTTATTAAATTCAATACTCTCTTTGTATCTGCACAATATTCACACTTGAGCGAGGTCAATGAACCTTGAAATTTCCTCCCTTGCGTTAAGCCTCCTGCCGCCTTATTTCATTGCCATGGATTTTGTTTTTAGCCAGCATGTGTATGTGTGGGTGGGAATGTCCATTAAAATGTGAATAATGTGGGTAAATCTTACTAAGGGGCTTTAAAATGGGCTAATCCCATGCAAAGCCACAATGACGCTCATTCACTTCCTCGCTGTGAAAGGATTCGCCTCCACTTGAGAATCTGGTGTGAAAGAAACTGAAGAAAAACTTCTGGTTGGGATATGAGTAACTGAACTTCTCAGCAAAAGCCTCATTTCCTCTCGAACAACAGGCTTTTTTCAGGAACCTCTACTTTGTAATGTCCACCCATTCAAAGAGCATTTAAAAGAATGCTAAACTAAAGCTAAATCATCAAACGCTCATGACATTGCTAAGATTGGCTAAGTATAAAGTGGTTGTCCTGTGTTTTCCTTTACTCTGAGCTAATGCCTCAGAGTAGAAGTATAATCCTGGTTTCCTTACACAAGACGGTTGAACCATTCAGGCCTTTTTCCTTTTTCATGGACAGAACCAGAAAGAATGTGGTGCCTTTATGACATCAAGACATTCACCACAAAACTCAGCTTGCTACTACATGAGAAATGAAAACAAAGGTTGCAGTTACGCTAAATTGGCAAGAATCTTCCAATGAAACTTGGAACTAAGTTGGAGTGCATTGTCATTAATCATAGCACAAAGGGATTTTGCAATTCTCTAAATATGGTTCAACTTTGTTGCGATGACAGAAACCAAACAACAGACGAAAATCCCAAACATGGTCTTCCCTTTTTTGTGTCTGGGCTGTTTAGTCAGAGTTGTCTCATGTGGTTGATTCACAAACATTTACTGTAAGGCATACCTATAGAGGTACTTGGATACCTTTAAAAAAAAACCCACTGCCATAAGTCATGTAATAGAGAAAAAAGTAGAAAGAGGAAATGAAAAGTAGAAGTACAAAGAGGAAGTATAGTAGAAGAGAGAGGGAGTGAAGAAACAAGAGGAACCAGAGTTGCTGACTGACTCATTGGATGTTCAAAGAAAAAGAAAAACCAAAAGCAGAAAAGGAACCGAAAGTTAGGTAAAAGTTTAAAAAAAAAAAAAAAAGGTTTTCTCCTGTCTGGGTCGATGACCTCAGTTGTTGGTCTTCATTTACTTCTGTTAAATGTTTGTGCCTGAAGTCATGCTTTGTTCTGTGTAAGCTTGTTAGTTCAAAGAGCAACCTCAAATGTCATCCACATGTGCAACATTGATTAAATCTAACAAGTGAAACTGCAGTGCTGGGTTTGATTTTTAAGTCCCCTTGACAGTAAACATCCTGCAGAAGTGTCCTTTTGATTATTTCACAGTCACTGCTCTGTGACTGACCCTGACCTCTGACCTCTCCAGAGAGCAGTCGCAAGAAAAGAGTGGATTTCCCCTTTCAAAATCACCCCGCAGATCAAGAATATCATTTCAGCGAAGAGGTAATGAGAAGAAGAAATTATTTCTTATTTACTTAGCCAAATTACTTGTTATAATTTGGCACTATACAAATAAGATTGGGCAAACTTAACCTTTTGTGAGAGACTCAGGGATGAGGAGGGTCGAGGATCTTTGCCAAATCTGCGAACCCTGTTGAAGATAAACCAAAACACCAAAAATCCTTTGGTGCTCCGCTAACGTGTATAACCCGCAGTACATCTGTTGTAGGAATGAATGTGGTCAGCTGATGTTGCCGGGAAGCTGGTGCAGGATGACTACAATGTAATTCCCAAAGCAATATACAATAAGATGGATAAAATTATAGTGCAACTGTGTTGCATGTTGATTTAAGTGGCTTTTCAGCAGTTTTCAGTAGGAAGCACCAGTCCTACCAGTTGAAAAAGGAGCCCTTGGCAGTTATTGCCTGAGTGTCAGATCAAAGAAAAACTTGTCACAGATTTCAGAGGCCTTTCAGTGCTGCAGCTGACCTACTGCATTTGTCCTGTTGAGTCTACGAATGGGAATCGCATGGTAACTCATGATGACGATAATAGCATGATAAAGCGTATTTGTGATAATCGATACATGCAGGACAACCATATAATGATACATCACGATATCTGTGTAACTTAACAATGCAAAATGCATACATCATATACATGAATACAAAAATGTTGTTTGTCCTATTGACGTTGTAAAAGCCAAAGTGGGTCGAGACTTCGGACTTGAAAGTGGCTGTTGCATCATTAATTTTTTTCACTGCTGTCTGTCATCCCGCTGTCAACCTCTTCGTCTGCCAATTAATGTCCTGTTCATTTTACCCACATTCATGTCAGTAGTGCCAACAAGAGGAGTCATGAAGTAGTGATGCTGGTGAGTCAAATTGGCAGGGAAATCTGTTTACAGCGACACATTACTTTAAATAAAATATCGATATTTGGCGACAACATTGCCATTTACACAATTTTCTAATTATTATACTTTTATATTATTCACAAAACAATATAATACACAGTTATACATTATAAATTATACAGCCTTATATGTGATGTCACACATCTTGGGTGTTCCTCACAGTATGAAAACTCATTTTAGTGCAGTTCTGTTTTGTCATTACTCAGGAGAAGCTCAGTAAAAGCCACATATGACAACAACTTTAACTTTGATTAGATTAGACACAGATGGTTTTAGTCACTACATTTTAAAAATATGTCATCTTGTGGCATGGGGAGGACATGGGGGCAGTGCTGTTATGTTAATAAGGGCAGCCTTTTATTTGGCATATCCAGAATAAACAACATGAATCCCAAGTTTATTTCACTCATCGCATTGTATGACCCATTTTTTAAATGCTTGTCACAGTAAGTCAGGCATGCCAGAACTTGAAAATGGTTTTATTTCCATGGAGAGACGGAAAAAGTCCCTCAGAGCTGAGTGATGAGTCTTTGCTGTCTAAATGTAGAAAACACAGACTCTTTGAGTGGAAAATACATTGGCACATAGGAGCTATGGAAAGCCATAACAATCAATTACCCACCGCAAGGGAGAGCTGGGACATAACCTTCTCAGAGGCAGCCAAATTTAATTTCCTGCCTCTTGTTGGTCTGGTAATGCCATGTAAATAGCTTCCTGCTCTCATGCATTATGGCCACGCTGCCACACATGCTTGTTTTTTTTTTTTCCGCTGCAGCCTGTCTGCGTAACCTGTTACATGAATTACCTGTTCATTGCAGAGAAGTGCTAATACAAGAAGCACATGCAAAGCATGGCACTCATATTATTTATTGATACGGTTATATTTAACTTTTTAACTGCTTGTCAAATTACGGTTGTCCACCTTTTTTAGCAGTTTGTTGTCTAACCAAAAAAAACTGCAAGTCTTTGCAGGCCAAGTTTGACTCTTGCTGTAGCTGTTTGCTTGTAGTTCTAAAGTGCAAAGAATGAATATACTGGACTCATGCACTGTAGGTATCTTTATATCTGTCGTAGTTTCCAAACAAGTGGTGTAGATAATGTGATTGAACTGAGTTTTTATGATGGAGTTCTCAATTTTTCTCACTGTAGAGCAATTAATTACCATCAAGAGGCACGTGCTCTTCTTAACTAACATCACACATTTTCTGTTACTTCCTGTAACATTTACTGAATGTGGACAAAATGTAAAACAAACACAATATCTCATAGATAAAGCTATTTTTGGAAAAATGGGTGGGGTTCATGTAACCTATGTGGCCGATGTTGACAAGGACTGTGACCTGTAGTAACACTGGTTTGGTCTTTTGAAAATTATACTTTTTTCCTCATGTTATAGTCTCAAAGACATTTTTTGAAACATATTTTTAGACCTGAGTGGTTTACACTGGCTAGCAGCCTCTCCGTACATTTGCATATTACAGCTTTTTTTGACATTTCAGCAACACAGTTGTTTGCCACAACTGACTAAAAGGGCAAAAACTCCAGCAGCATTTGTTGTATTCGGGACAACTTGACAGTAAGATTTGACATTCTCAGCACCTTATGCTGAGCATATTTACATGACCAGCCTCTCCTGTTTGCAGTTATGTCTGTCTTGTCACCTGCGTGGTCATGCACTTGGTATTAGAGCAAGAGATACAAACAAAGGGAGCTCACACCCCACAATATTGCTCCATAGTGCCACCAGTGGTTAAACATTGCACATATTTAACCTAAACTTATGATGGTCAGATTAACGGAAACAAGATGTTGCTGTTAAAATGTAATTGCCCGTTCTTCATATATTAGCACAACAGTGAAATATGTGTTTGATTGCTGTCCCTAATCTGACTTTTGTATAAAAGTGTGTTGTTGTGCAATGTTTTTTGCATCTGTGTTTGTGTGTTTGTCAGGTGTGTGTTTCTGTGGTCCCCTGTCCCTGTAACAGCATCTTTGCTGTTACATCCCCTGAATGAAAGCATTGGTGCTTTTTAACAGAGCTGCCGGAAGCTTAACCTCTGTGTCTCATGACGATGACTCATCTTTGGCATGATGTTATTATGTAAGCGGATGGAGTCTGCTTAAAACTGGGCACAGGGACACCAGATTATAGACATACACTTCTTAATGAAGGCAGGCGAGCCGGACGACTTGTTTTAACACCTGGTTAACTGTAACTGAGATCTGACTATAGATTCACTAATTGGTTTGTCGGTTCTGATCCGGTTTCAGTTTCAGCTGTGATGCTGCAGAATTGTCCTGGCCTACATATGATATTCTACACACTTAAGAAAACATCTTCATTTGGTGCAGATTCCTGCAAAAATCACACTATAACCATTTTAATGTGTTTTTCAATGAAAATGAGAGCAGGCGTAAAAAAATGATCATTTGCTCTGATATCAAAAAACATATTGGAATTGCAATATCAATCCAAATAATCACAGATATTTTTTCAAAAATGTGAGGCCCTATTTTTTCACATCATATATTCAACTCTCATGTGCTTATGATTTAAACATGAGTTTACCAAAGGGTTGTGTCCATTCACAGCTACCTATGTCCACTTTGGCATGTCACCTCTCTGTATTTTGTATGTATTCTCTGTATTTTAATTTAACTAATGAAGGGTTTGCATCCCATTCATAATAAACCGTAGTGCAGGCAACCGGTGATAAGGAGAGTTTTCAGCAGGCACTGGTCCATATCACGACTTGTGCTTGTGTGACTCATTCCTCTGAAAAGGGAGGGCAGAGATTTAAGACATCTCCAGACCAGAAGCAGGAGATGGAAGAGGGTTGAGTAGCTGTCTAAAGAAACGAAAACACCCAGCAACAATTCAGCTCAGGGGTAACAAGGCCTGTTTCCACACCAGCACTGCAAGTGCTTTACCATATTAAAAGAACAATGAGCAACCTTTTCTGGATGATGCTCTCAAACAAAACCCTCTTTTGTCAGCACTGCATCCATTTTTAGCATGAATGAGAACCTGTTACCTTCTCAGTATAAATGGTGTTTTTCATCCAATTAGCCAGGATTGGAACGATTAACAACCTGTATGCATTGTCTAAAACTGCTGAGACATTATGGTCAACTCTCAAATGACAACATGTAGTCAGTATTTGTAAATTATATATGTTTGGAAAAGAGTGTTTCTGTAAAGAGTTTAGCTGCTTATTTAACCACAGTCCCTCACTGATCTATAGTCACCAGAAAGGCGATGTGAAAGGATTGCATACAAGTGGAGACAGAGGGTCCAACCTATCCACACGCATCTATCATTCCCTCTGATAACATTCTAAATATCTTGCTCTTGGGTGGGACCAGTGAGATTTATCAGAGGGTCGATGTTACACCTCTCTCTCCCCATCTCTTCATTACCTCTCCACCCTTTTCTGGCTCTGAGCTAAGCAGTGCCGGGCGATGACTCATCTCCATTCTTGGTGGGATTGGCGACAGATGCTCACTCATTCATCCTGCAGAAGTGGGTCAGAGTGTCAAGTTCATCTTCATACCAATATATAGCATTTCTCTTCTTTCTCTTTCTTTTTCTGTAGCTTTTGTCTCTGTGTTCTCAATTCTTACTCAGATATTTTTTGAATTGTTTGTACTTCTCACTTTCTGGACCTAGTATCTTATATTGACTATCACTAAAACATAATTGAAGACAGCTCATAGCTGAATCTCCCTTGCATTTGAAGGGACCGCAGGGACTAGACTTCCCTCATTGATTAACAGCAAGTATTAACCCCATCTGATACATCATATTCGTTTTTAACAGGAGAATATAACCAAATTACTTAAAGGGATAGTTCACCCAAAAATAAAAATTCAGTCATCATCTAGTCACCCTCATGCTGATTGAAAGGCGGGTGAAGTCTTTTAGCCCTCAAAACACTGCTAGAGTTTCACAGAAAAAAGGCGTCACAGTAATCTCCCAAACAATTGAAACATATGGTGACCAAGTTTCAAACGTAAAAAAAAAACAAAAAAACAAAATAAAACCATAAAATGCCTCCATGCAGCTCATCTGAAGTGATCCAAGTGTCCTGCGGCCCCAACATGCCAAGTTGTTTTAAAATACATTGCAGATGTTGTATGGTGTCCATGTATGTTTGCTCATGCAAACATATGTGAACGTGACTCCCTTCTTTCTGGCTAAAAACACAGCATCAGTGGCGTTTTTCACAACAACTTAACATGTCGAGGCTTCAAGACACTTGGATTATTTCAGAAAGACAGTTTGGAGGCATTTAGTAGATCATGACAGAAAATCTATTTTTGGGTGAACTATCCCTTTAACCTCTTACTAAGCAAGACATGTTTAGCCTGATTGAAACGACCCATAATGCATGGTCTAATGTTCATGGTGCAAGTGCATTTAAGGTGTGTCCAACTCCATTTTGCTAGTTTAACTGTGCATGATCTCATCACAAAGTAAGGCACAAGGTGCAAAGGGGTTATATGTAGTCTCTTGATTAATCACGTGTTAACATGAATGAAACCTATGAGAGTTACATCTCCCATCTCATTTTAAAAGTTTTTGCACCTGCAGCGTTTGTGAGTGAGTGGTTGGAGAAGTAACCATCCTTGGTCCTGTCAACAGATGCATTTGATATATACACTGATATTTAACTTAGGAGGAGGAACGTATCCCTGCTGATTTATTGCAGGCAGGTTGCAGCTTTGGGAAATAGACTTATACGTCATTAATAAGTTGAGTAAAGCTGAATTGAAATACCTGCAGATATCCCCCTGCCACAAAAACAATGAGTGCGTCTCCAGATCAAATGGTGTTTTTCTTTTCTGGATGGGGGCTGGGATAAAGCGATGCTGGGTGAGAGAAAAGTAACGTTGCGTACATTTTGTTTCGTTATGTTGCCAGAAGTTTGACACAGCTAAAAAGCATACAAAATGTAGTTCTGATAAAAGCATAAAACTCACATTCAGTGTTAAGCCAATCTGCTCCCTCAAATGGGCTTTTCTGTCTCTGCTATGATTTCTGTTTGACATGTAAAGCTCAGGATTCAGAAAAACAATCAGCACAAGCCTGTCCTACATTTTCTTGTACAATAGCATTTTTTCTTTTACCCTCACAGGCTTTAATTTTACTCAAATACAGTTAATTTCTTACTCTGTAGAGCCAGGTTGTCACTAAGGAGAGCAGCACAGCAACACTATCACAGTGCAGTACAAAGAAAAACAAAAGCTTGGCTTTATCTCAGTTGATACAAATCCATTAAAAAACACCTTGAACTATCCTAACGGCAGATACGTAGGATGGGCTCAGGATGTTTGTTTATAACGGGACTGATTGGCATGGCTTTTTCAGATCAAGCATTTTTCTTCAACAAAGATTATATAATATATTCATCTGTATTGGAATTATTTATTGTTCAGTTGCACAGTTCAAATTATACATAATTTATTATCCATTATAATAAATACAACCTTGTCTCCTTTCCCTGCTCTCTCATTTTTTTTCTTTCTCCATCTGGCAATGTTCACACATTTTCTGGAACACGTCTTGTCAGCCATCAGTATTGAATCCACACCTTTCGTCCACAAGTGACAATTATGCAGAAAATATCAAAAAACAAAAATGCTGACACTGTGGTATTACATCAGACCCTTGTTACGTAAATCCTCAGAGTGGGGAGAATATGTTATGAATGAATGACTGTGACACTGCACTCATTCAGTAGAATTGTGTTTATGGAAGAATTATTGTTTGTCTGTCTTTTGGACTTGATGTGGAACATTGCTTGAGGTATTAGAATGGCTAATATGTTTGTGCCCTTGTAATATTTGAATAAGACGTGCAATGTGTGTGTGTGTGTGTGTGTGTGTGTGTGTGTGTGTGTGTGTGTGTGTGTGTGTGTGTGTGTGTGTGTGTGTGTGTGCGCGTGTGCGCGCGCGTGCGCACACCAGTGCTTGTGATATTTGTCTCAGCTGCCATTGAACCAAAGCAGGATGGTGCTGGCTTTTTTGTGATCTGTAGTTGAGGTGTTTACTGTCCCCATTCATGTGTGTCAAAAAACACTCTGTATTTGATGGCAATTTAGCTGCTGAGCCGGATATTTTCATAGCATGTGGGCGACTGCTGTGCGGATTTCAGAGACAGACAGAAAGGGGAGAGGTAAGGGAAGGAGAGGAAGGTGAGAAATAAAGAGGATGTATGTACTTCCTCTAAGCCACATGAAACTTGTCTCGACTTCCTGCTCGTCTTTCAGTAGACTTTTAAAAAAAAGCCTTAACATTGTTGCATCTCTGACAAAGATCCTGTTAGCTTTGATCAGTAGTTCAAGCCAAATGTTAGGAAACGGTGTAAAACACAAATAAAATAGAGTGATTATTTACAAGCCCTTTTTTAACATATTCTCAGTTGAAAACTGTACAACTTAATTACTCTTTAGACCTCATCATTTTCATTTATTTCTGCAAATAAATGCTTATTCTGAAGCTTAATAAAGGTGGAATATGAGACAGACCTCTTGCACTGGATTGAATTAAGTTATATAAAACCTAATCATGTGGCAAGGATGTGTGTGTGTGTGTTCATGTGACTGTGTGTATTTGTCTTAGTCTGTGTATGTTTTGGTGTGTCAGTCCGTCCGAATGAGGGCGAGAACATCCTTTGCTGTTTTGTTTGAAGAGCAACAGTGAGATGTCACAGGTGTGGACGGAGCACCTGGATACATGACAATGAGGTGTGACAGGAATGAATGGAAAATGAATCCTCTGATGTGGTGTCTTAACAGCAGGAAACAGGCTCTTCACACGCTTCAGATCTCCTGCCAGTTCCATCTTCCACCTGACTTCCTGTTAAAGGTCAGGTGCAGAGTGCATATTGTGTGTATTTCTGTTCTTTTCCCCGCATCAATGGAAGATACTCTTCAAACTAATGAGGGGCTAATGATGGTTTGAACACTTGCGTAAAAACCTCTGCTGCTACCTCTGCAACTACAACTACCTGACCGCAGTCTGCTATTTTCATGCAGTTGCTGTGATTTTACGGTTTGCTGTTGCCTGAAGGAATTATTATAGTTTTGTTCCACATCTGTCATCCAGTTCCCTGTGTTCAAAACATGTATTAGCCTACATTAAATAGTAACAAACACTAAAAGGCATGAACCGGATTAAATTTGTTGTATATAAAGAGATGTTATGGATCATTGTGCTGTTGATACTGTTCTCTCGTAGCAATGTGGGCCCCACATCCCTTTCTGGCAGAGGCCTTGGCAGACTGAATCCTGCTTACAAAAGCTCACTTTTGGGACTGTAAATTCAATTCTCTAGTTAAGGAGCCAGCGCAAGTATGGGAGTAGCGAATATCCTTTAAAATAGCAGTGTTTCACACGCAGAATCTCTGGAGATCTCTGGCAAAGAAGACAGGGGCATCCGTGGGCCTAGTTGAAGATAAAATTAGTTATTAACAAATTGAAAGTATTAGTGACATCAGCCATCCTGTATCTTATATCCTTGTATTACTTAAACCTGAAACTGTAATCCCATTTACGCAGCCATTTCGAGGCAGGTTCTGTGCGCATTTTCCCCACCTTACAGTCTGTATGACAGTTATGGGAGGCGGATTGGGCGTCAGTTTCATTTAGCCTCCGGATGTATTGTAAAAGCTGCATCAGAGGTAAGTGGATGTTTGTGCAAATGGGTAAGAGCAGAGATAAACTCCAAGCAATTCAACAGAATTATGACAGAATGGACATTTATGACTGTTTTACATTATTGTCTGAGTTTTTCTACCGTTTTTATGCAGTGTAATCACCTCTTTACCTGTTTGTGGTAGGGGTGTGACCAAAGACAGGGAACGTGATAGCATAAACATTTAGAAAAAAATCCATAACTAAAAAAACCAGGATTTTTATTCCTGTATGAACCGTTCTCTCAAACTTAAGTGTGGAGTTAAACTCAGGTGTGTTGAAGAAATAAAGGATTAAGCTGAAGGACAGTTTCACTTTCATTTTGGGTGGTGGCGCGCTGTGGAAAGAGGGGGGAAAAAGTCGGGTGGAGAGAAGCCTGTTGAACTGTGGACGGCTGTGTGGAAAACTAATTGGGCCCTATCTTACAGTCAACTGTGGTGCAAGATGCAAAGATTTTAATTAATTCAAGGAGTGTCCTGATCAACCTTTGCCGTCTGGTGCCAGGAGCAGCAGCTCTGCTCCACCTCCTGAACTCCCAGCGCACAGTGGATTCTCCTATCAGCTGTGCACAATCACGTCATCAATTTAAAAATGCATTCTTAGATCTACAAAAGTGTATACATGGTCAAATTCCAACATTTTTAGAAGATAGACGAGATCTCTCTAATGGTGAGAGGTCAAAAATAGACTGGTGTGGTTCTTAAACACCAGCTTAGAGTCCCCCCGAGTTCAAGAGGGTCGCCTCTGCGACTGCATGTGGAGAGGAGTAGGAGTCTGACTGCTGCAAATAATCAAAGGGGGGATTTAGGAGAGTGACTCCAGCTGTGTGAGTTGTACAGTATTGGAGTGTGTGGTAGTAGCTGGTCAGTGAATAATTGTTTGTGTGTGTGCATGTGTCTGTCTTTTGGTACAGATGGCAACCCATTGTTTGCACGCATGTGTGTTTGTGTCCAGAGGGCAGCCATTTGCTTTCGTGTGCACGTGTGTCAGTCCACAAAAATAGAAAAGAGAATCGAGGGCGGAGGGTCAGGGCCGGCTAATGCCTCCTTTGATTCTTAACAAGGATTTCCTCCCTTCATGGAGCCTGCTTTATTAACAACATTTCATGGCATCCTGTGACCAGGAAACGCTCCCTAACACATCATCCATCACGCAACCAATTTCAGTGCCACGCCAACCATCTAATACAGGAAGGGGATGGTGAGGTTGCTTAATGGGTTCACACAGTTAGATTAATAAAAATTTCAAAAGCTTGTGCAAATTTTCCACATTAAATTCCATAATAGCACACACGTTCACTTTCTCCTTTTTTCTAACTCTCTTCAATTTAGTGGCCAATGCTTCTTTACATACTGAGTCCTAATATCTCCCCCGCTACAACAGGATGCTTCTCTTCTTTGTTGGTTATACTGACAGACTAAAAAGCCACATTGCCACCCACTGTATTAGAGTATGTAACAACATGCTATTTCCTGTATATGGAAAACACTGATGCATTATTTAATCACCAGTTACAATATAATTCTCCAAACCTCTCATGACACACGGGCAAAAAATATTTGGCCAAATATGCTTTGGATCATTTGACCCAATCTTAATTGATGCGTTGCAATATTAAATACAGGGTTTATAATGTAGCCTACGTATTCCGTATGGTCGAGCGGTAAAAACGTCTGGTGTTCACCACACGTGGCCCAGGTTCAGCTGCCAGTACGGAAAACGTTTCATGTCTTTCAGACAACATTAATAACACTGCCATACACTCTTGTTCCTCCAGAGATTTAACTAGACTTTAACACTTTACATACAGTATACAGCACTACTTTAACCTTTATTTAGGATTCACTGTGATTAGTGCTAGAATGTACTTATAGCACATGTAAGATTCATTATTTCAGCCTTTTTCTCTCTCCTCATTCAGAGACTTGTAGTTCAAGCAGTGCTGCCATGTCACCATGGCACGCTGGATAAAAGGCTCTGGAGGAAGTGAAGCAGTGGTTTATTTACCACTCTCTTAACAGATGGAGCCTGACAGTTGCTAATAGTCCATTTCCTGTGTGCACCACAGCGAGTAAACAACCCGCGGACCTGTTTTGATTGGCTGTTCAAAGCACTCACACTCTTCTGCTGACGGAGCTGACAAATATTACTAATTGGACTGTTAATTTTATTTCATTGTGGTTTCAGTGGCTTTGCCCGTCTTACACTGCTTGTACTGATAGAGTCACATATATAACCAAGGATTTATGCTTAGGATATTAAATAAATACACTTGGTATGACTCCACTGATTGCTGATTAACATAAAAACAGAAGGAAATAAATCTTAGTAGCCCATTTATAGTGACTAAGCCACACCTACAACCAGTGTCATTCAGCCCTTGATGTTTGCATCTACTGTTGATTTACTTGACATTTAGGATTCCTGTTTGTCATACAGCAAGATGAATCTCCTGGAGTGTTTCCTTCTCATGATAATAAAGTGATAAAATGACTATAAAATGAAAACCTTCAAGTTTTTGTGGTAATTATTGTTTGTTGTCACCCACATGTCTTGCTATACTTTTACCTGCATGTGATCCTTACACTGTCTCAACCTTGACAGCTGTGAATGGATTATTGTATCCATTAACCTCACGTGTCGTAGATTATTTCAGAAGTATCACTCTATAGAAGCTGTGCAGTCACGCTTTCGCCTTAAATGGTGCTCATAAGATTCATGGCATTACGTTCAGCATGTAAACAAAGCCGGTGTTTGCAGTTATAAGGGCTGGCAGCTCACGGTGAACACTAGACATCACGATGCTCGTGAGCCCATAAGTGTCCTCTTCATTGGACAGGACATCACAGACCATCTCATGAGGCGTATTCACCCTGCTGATTTATATTTACAATTAAGATTTGATCCATTCAGTGTCACTCTAAGCCTGACCTGCAGCAACAAGTTTTGAGCCTAAGGGTGTTTACTTTTGACACCTGCATTTCGGTTCATGTGTCGGATTCTGTGTATGAGTTACGACTCATTAGCATTTTACCTTTGGTTGGGTTTGGTTTCACACTGGCAGCATTTCATGCAAACCAAAATGTATCAACAAAAGCCATGTGGGAGCTGTCATTCCATTTATTAGTCAGAAATCACATCGGTCAAGTCTCCTCTCCTCCAGCCGTTTGCCAAACATTTTGAACACTTCATGATTTTATGTGTTTTTCTAGCTCTATTGATTGACTGTATGGTTGTCAAAAATCAAGAGTGCAACGTATTGCATCGCTGCTGGTGTCACGGCAAACCGCTGGCTGTTTGTTTGCAAAGTTGTCCCCCGGCCATAATTCATAGCTGGTTCAGTCCAAAAATGCACAATTCTTTTGCAGTTGGGGCAGATCAAGATTGTAACATGTTCATACCACAAACAAACCGAACTAGAGTTTGTTTGTAACCGAACCAGGAACACCTCATCAAACAGGTCTCAGTCTGGTTGTTTTGGTCCATTTCTGAATTTCATTCATGTGTTTACACCTCCCCAAACAAACTGCACCTAGGGGGAAATGAACAAGAGTTTGATTAAACTGAACTAAACAAGGCAGGTGTAAATACCTTTTAGAAATTACATCCACTTATAAACTATTGTATCTTAATCGACATCTATACCTGTATCTTAAATGACTTTTTTATGTTAACTGGAGCTTCATTCTTGAGTAAGACATGTGCCAATTTCGGTCAATTTTAAAAGACTGACATCTGAACGAATGATTTTTGGTGAGCAAGTTATCTGCATTGGAAGATCATTGCTTACCTGATGAGGAAAATTTTCAGTGCAGAGTAATAAACATCACAGGCAGCGTTTTGAAGATGAGTGTGTGGCTGCAGGTGGAGCAGAGGGGCAGTGAGGGGAGGTGCAGCATCAGAGAGGCCCTCCAATTAAGATCAAACAGCTTCTTTATGTAAGGGTCACAGTATCTGAGGCTTCCTGCCAAAAGAGAGAGTACAGCTAATTCTGGTGCTCATGCTAATCATGTGTTTGATCAGACATCTGTGATTTGATTCCGAAATGAAGGGGGAGGCTATTTTTGATCCGCTTTCTTTTGAGAATTCTTTTGATCGTAAACATCACAGACACATTTTAACACTTTACATGGGCTGCTCTTTTGATGAAATTGCCATGTTTGGCAAGTCTGCAGCAGTCGAGAGAAGTTACCAGCAATATTAGCAATGAGTAGTCCTGACAATCAGCCATGGGGCAACACTTCAAAACAAAGACAACAACTGTAGCAAAGTGTGAGCACATTTCAAGTGTTACAGTAATGATTTGTCACCAGTCTGCACTTTGAAACATTAAATTGACTCACTACACAAAGCATGGCCTTTATTCTGAATCTTTGTGACCTTTTAAGATAACACCAACATGCTACACCGAGCCTCTGTATCCCACCAAGCATACAACAGCCCTTCTTTGCTGCCACCACATGGAAACAACATGGTCATTGTTGCCTCACCATCATCACTGGGGCTCTGTCATGTCACTCCCACTGCCCTCTTATTATCGCAGCGGCTAGTTTTCTGCTCTGCCACTCAGTCCTGACCACCCACTCATCTCCCATAGGACAAAAAAAAAAATCCCCACACTCCTGCCACTGCTGACCGTGGCTACAGTAAGCCACGACCCCTGACATACCACAGAGCTTAGCTGAGATGCTTTTATATAAGAAAGGAGCCCTGTAATTACTAGATTTTGTATTAGATATCATGCTTGAGTACTGTGTGCTGTAAAGTGTCATAATAATGTACATGAGATGCAAACTTTTCCCAATCTTCTGTCGAATTTGCTGGCTAAAGTTGACTTTACTCATTACATTAGATTAAGTAAACTAATATTGTATATAACTACATGCAAGATTTTACACATTCTCTTTCATACCTGATGGGATAAATAGCTACCAGTAACTGTTATACGTGAGAGATGTTTTAGGGTCATATATTTGTTGCGTTATTCTCAATTTTTGCTTGTGATGCTTCCTTTCCGTTCTGTTTATTTGCCCGTCCGTCTGCTCCTGCTGCAGGAATATAGCCTGGTTAAAACCATCCTGATCACATGAGCTCAACATGTCTGTTTTGCGCTATGCACTAGTCTGAACTTCCAGCTGCTAAAAACTATTTCAGTGGGCGGGAGCTGGGAGGGAGCACTCACCTTAAGTGTATTGTTAAGCAAATGGTGGCCCGTGCGTCATCAACAACGACACAGTCCATTACTGGCCATACATACTCAGATTTTTTTGAAATCCTTTTCAGCCTGTTTTTAACCAGGCTTGCAGGAATAATCAGTTTAATATAATCTGTAGTGTGTGTGTGCCTGTACGTGTTCAAATAAGATTGTGTGTGTGCATTGATTTGACAGTCAGGCCAGCCGTGGTGCCCTGCCTATTAAATGTTTGATTGCACCCAAACTTCCTGGGGGGGGGATGTACAGAGGGATGGAGATGTGCATCTGCTAAGCGTAAATGAGCTGAGCAGATGTAGGCCAGATGTGGCAAAGGAGCAGGAGGGGGCAAAGGGATAAAGAGAGAAAAAACTAAAAAGAGACATGTTTACAGATAGCAGGAGAGACCCGCCGTCCACACACTGACAGCTTTGTTCACCTCTCTCTGTCACTCTCCCTCCTCCTTTCTTTTCATACACACTCACACACTCTTCCCGTCCTTCCTCCATCCCGTCCTCTTCTCTTGCCTCCCTCCGCGGCCTCTTTGAAGTGAAGACAGTGTGCAGGAAGCAGGCCGGAATCGATTGCTCCATGCATTAGGGCCAGGAATGTGTGACACCGCATCCTCTTCCTTCCTCCTCCATCCCTCACACATCCCTCATTTATTTACCCGCGCCTGCTCCTCTTTGTGCACCACATACACCACCCTGCCCCCTTCCACCTTTTAAACAAGACGCTGTTATTACTTTGGGCAAAAAGCCTGCTTTTTTCAGTCGATACTGTTGATAAGTAGAGTTGAGACACAGATCTGAGTACAGCTGTCATGGTTGTGTCGTGACTCATGCTGTTTTTCCCAGTGGATGTGAGTGCTGATCTGATGCAAATGCAGAAAATGCAAATGC
This sequence comes from Naso thynnoides, assembly GCA_029783665.1. NCBI lineage: Eukaryota > Metazoa > Chordata > Actinopteri > Acanthuriformes > Acanthuridae > Naso > Naso thynnoides. Next base: position 27,294,733 of record JAQLOL010000023.1, read on the forward strand.
AAAAAAAACATGACCATTCCAAGGGGAAAAAAAATATTACTGGTATTAAATAGGCTCACCAAATTGTATCAATTGTTCATTTTACGATATTTTTAAGTGCAGATCAAGTAAATGGGAAAGAAAAAATTCAAACACCTCCCCTTTGTCACAGAAGCATGTAACCTCGGTGAGTCGATTTTAATATTTGTTGAACACGCGGAAACTAGACTTTACACCATATATTGAATCTCATGACAAAATCACCGTAAGTTCAGCTGGAGAGATTTGATTTGTTTGTGTGACTTCTTGACTTGCCTGTCACAGAAGTCATGTGACTAGAAAGTTGATAGTGTGAATCAAACGTTCCAGGAGTCCTTGAGCAGCATTCATTTAAAAGAGCCTGCAGCAAGCTGTGCAGCACTGTTTGCACTGCAAGACCTCTATTGTGTATGTGTACAACCATTAAATGTGAAGTCATGCTCAGTTGTCTCTGCTCGGACAAATGTTGAACTAGGAAAATGTGTCCCTGGTTAAACTGAACATGGTGTTCTCTCTCTTCATCCATTCTCCTCCGCCATGTGTTTCCTTTTAGCCGTGAAAAGGAAAATCGTTTTGTCATGAGGACTCAATAAAAGTACAAATTAAAATGAAGTAAATTTTCTCTTCTGCTCTGTGGCTGTAGGCACTTCTTCAGAGAGTAAATAATCGCGTGAACTTGTCTGTAGTAAGTCTGTCAGTCACACAGTCTGCCATTAGAACTCCTACGTTTAATTCTTCCTCCCACTTTGATTTCTGTACATTTCAAACAGTGCAGTAAAGTGGGCTAGTTATTTAAGGCTCCATTTCTGTCATATAGCATTGACTGAAACTGCAGTTCAGAACTCACACTGTAACTGATGCATCAACTCCATTTTGTATTTGCACTTCAACTCAAATGTCACCTCAACCTGTGCTGACACCTTAACTGAGATTTTCACTCTTTCACTTCAACTTTTTTTTAGCTCGTACACCTCAACTGAGACTTCATCCGACTCAGTGCTTCCTCTTCAACTGACACTTCAATTCTATGCAGTGTTTACACTCAACTCTGTCAGAAATCAAGTGACGGTTAAAGTCCTTTCACACACTTAAACCTTGTTTCCACCAAGCAGTCCAATCAATTCAGTTTGCATCACACAAAGGTTGTTTTTGTTGTCAAAAATAGTGAATGCTTTCAATAGAACCACTTTATCCTGTCCCATTTTTTTGTTACCCCTCCTTTGAGATACCATCCAGCGCTAAAAAGTGGAATTAAAATGTTCCAAGATTAGTTTGTTTTTTCCAGAAGTCTTTTGTCTTGCTGCCTTTGGCCTTTCCTCAGCCTTTTTCTCCTTGTTGTAAAAAACTGTGATGGAGGAAATGTAGCTTTAACCTCTCAAAATTTACCCTTAAGTTGATTCTTCATCTTAAAGCACTTAACGCCTCAATTAACAAGTCAAACTCCTTTTGGAACTTAATCCCAAAGGGACATTTCAGTTTCTTTCAGCACTTACATCACATTCAGAACTTTGACTGTAGGAATGAAATGATCTTGTTTCAGTGCTTCAGCTTCAGTTCCCACATCAGTCCATTCATTTTTAGTTGTTCCGTCTATTTCAGAAGCTCCAAATAATCAACAGTTTGGGGCATTTATGCTTTTTCAAATGTCTTATCTGCAGTTGTATCATCAAGTACACAGACATTTTTAACAGTAACAGTTACCAAGCTGCTTGTCTTAGTCTGCTTTCACTGTTTGCATCCTGTTTATTTTCAGCAGGGTGAAGCAGACACTTACAGGCACCTTTAATGTGGTATTATTTTAATAGCCCATTGTTTTCAGTGACATTTCCTCAATTAAATTCCAGGGTGTCACAATGGTGATTTGATTCGCTGTGGGTTTCTTCTGGAGTACAGTGAATTAGATGAAAGCTCAATTCATGGCAAACCTGAGCACTGCACTTACGTCAAGGCAAACGCCCGCAAATATGGAGCACAAAGCACTGAAAATCAATCAGCTGAAGACTGGTCTTCTTTCTCTCTTGCTTTCATCTCCAGCTCTTAAAAGGTCGATCACACTTTGTGCCTACGCAGGTCGCTGCCAAGAGTGTCCACTCCAACGGTTTGCCCCAGCATCACGTGGGAAGTTCAAGAGAGGAAGCATGGACGACAGATGAATGTGTCGGTAGGTCACATGTGACAGCTGGGAGCCAGACTGAGCCCAGCAGGAGAGGAAGAGGAAGGAGAGAGGATGAAGAAGAGGAGAGAGGGCAAACACACCCACTGGAAGTTCTCTCTGGACATCCATCAAGTCTAGACTCTACCCTGCGGCACATTGTTCAACAGCTGGATATTCTCACACAGGTCAGTTATAAGTAATGTAACAAACTGTCAAATCAAGATACGAGCAAGGCTTGAAATCCCAGAAAACTTTGTTTAAAAAAATGTGAAATTTGTTGTGTAAGAGTGAAAGGTTTAAAATCCCAGCGTCAGATCACATTTGTCCATCAAAATGTCCTTGACACAAGATCCAGATTGCAATAAATTTTAAAATAAAAAAGTCATAACAGTAATCAGTCCACTCCCTCAAACTTGCAGCATATGAGGCCAAGTCAAATATAGACATAAAAAACAAACATGGAGGGCAGTGGGAGGTTTTATGGTTTACCTGTTTGAACAGGTGTCACGACAGACAGAAACACAGTGGGCTGATGTTTTAGCCGGAGGTAACTGTTTTTAAAGGGAGGATTTATGTGTCCAGTTTGTTTAAATTGATTGTTTTTTCTTATTTCATTTTTTATGTTTTATTTACAATAACTTTTAATGATATTTCATTACCTTTCTATATTCTCTCCTCTAATATATGTACATTAAGGACTGTGGTGGAAAACTTGGCACTCTAATTCCGACTTGGCAGTTACGCCTGTTGCACCTCGAGGGCTTAACCCTTCCTTGCTCTAAGTGCGGCTGTAAATCTTGCGCCTGGTCAGGAGGAGGCGTAAAGTCAAAGTTCTAGGCCATGTCTATAGCAACAACACAGCTTGACATTGGCACGTCTCATACATTTGTACAACAAGCAGTCATTAGATGGGAGAGAGTTATTAGCGACCCAGCAAGGGAACCGCGACCAGGCTGGAGGACAGCCGTATCACTGCCACGGTACTACTCCTCAGGGACCAAACGAATCAATAATGGGAAAAGTAAGGTGAAAAAAAAACGCCCATTGATAACCCTACATCTCTGGACGTAAACCCTGTTTGACCGATGAAAAGCACACATGGAGCTATTCCCGAGACTGGCCATGTTGGCCAGGCAATATTTGTGCATCCTGGAGATGTTTTTTTAGGCTCATCTGCTCGTTTGCATTGTGCTTCATGAACTTAACTAATGTGTGGCTTTAAGTGAATAACACGTAAACTGAGGAAAAGATGTGTGTTTTTTTGACTTTGATCACTTATCGGTCAAGGAAAATGCATGCGATTTGCAACCCTAATCAGAACTCACTGAAAAGCTGTCAGACCACAATGCAGCAACTGCTTTGTGCACTGCGTTTTTACACAAACGGTAGCAAGCCAGCAGGTGAATGTATCCTGGCAACAGGGGTGAGTGTGAGTGCTCCACGGGCGTTCCGCATGGACACGCATGGCTGAGACTGCACTAAAATTCTGTTGGTGCAACCAGCTTAGAATCCACTCTTAAGACTGGTCTTAACTAAGAGTTACGACCAGTCTTAGGTAAGACCAGTTGGTGCAAGCGGCCCCTGATTTTCTACCTCTGTAATAATTTTATGACGTCTTTATAATTATTGTTCCCCCCCACCCCACCTCCTCAAACACAGACTGTTTCAGTGCTAGAGGAGCGTCTCACTCTGACTGAGGACAAGCTGAAGGAGTGTCTCTTCCACCAGTCCCAGATTCTCAAGGACGTGCAATCATCAGGAGGGAGTCGGAGGACGGAGAGCGAGGGGACAAGTGGATCACCTGTTCATTTCACTTGAGGACGTCCTCTGCAGACTGCAGTACAAACACGGCTGGACATGAGTGTTTGCTTTTATGTTAATGTACATATGTGTGTCACTCTAAATGTCCACCCTGGTGGTCTCTCTCAGGGGTCAGTGGGTTAATCAGGATTTGGGCTGGGGGTTGTTTTGTGTGTCTGTGTGAGTAATAGCAACATATTTTCTCCATGTCTGTCTTCGCCTCTTAAGGATATCCAGCTGCACAGCCATCACAGTCAGGCTGGGACATTCCACACTCTGTGTGTGTGTGTGTGTGTGTGTGTGTGTGTGTGTGTGTGTGTGTGTGTGTGTGTGTGTGTGTGTG
>JAQLOL010000023.1:27299148-27318316 GCA_029783665.1 Naso thynnoides
TGTGTGTGTGTGTGTGTGTGTGTGTGTGTGTGTGTGTGTGTGTGTGTGTGTGTGTGTGTGTATGTGTGTGTATGTGTATGGATATGGATGTTACATCCAGTCAGACAGCTGCAGCTATGAAAACAGACGAGCCTTGTCTGCTCTGTGACCTCTGTGCGTGTGTTTGCGTGTGTGTGTGTGTGTACATTTGTGTGTGAGCACGTGTTTTACAGTCGATTGCTTCTGCGGTAACATCTTTCACTGTGATCTGTTTGTATCTTTGCATAATGCCATTTAATTTTAAAACCAAGCACTGCTACATGTTGCCTCAAACACACATCATATAAATACACTTTTTTATGAATAAATGATAAAGAAAATTGCACTTATCTCGTGAGTATTGTCTGAATTCTTTGTCCACACAGTGTGTCTCAAAGTGCCTTTCGTTTCCACTTTGACTGTGAGATGTTTGGGCAGACGCTCATCCAGCATGGACTTTAGCTGTTTATGTTTTTCAAGAGGTGGAGGTTTGATGAGCGATGCCCCGGAGTCGAGAGGAAGCAGTGAAAAAGCCACATGAAGGAGGAGCTCTCCTCTGGCTGCTGTTTGCTCTTCTTACCACATCCCTCACTTCCTCCCTGGCTTTACTGATTTTCCTTCTCCTGCTTTTTTATCTCCCTCCCAGCTACACAGCGAAGTTCGGCCTGCTGAGAGAAGAGATCAGTTCTGTTTAATGTGACATTAAAAACATGGTTCATATGGAAGTGCTCCGAGGAATGAAAAGTATTTCAGATGTTGAAATACTTAACAGCGTAAAGTGATGATGTCTAAGACTCTGTGGATTGTTCTTGTTAAACTGTGCTGAACCCAAAAGGAAATGAGAATCAGCCAAGATGACCTCACTTTGCAGAAATGTCCCCTGAAGGCCTCCGACTGTTTCCATACAAGTGGAAACAACAACACAAACAAACTGGGCTGAAAAAACCTTTTGTGTACTAAAGCGGGAGGGAGAGTCACAAGCGAGCGTTTAATGACCAATTTCCACCTTCACTTCCACTTCCATCTCATTAAGCGCACTGAGGCCTTGTTTTACAGTGCACACACCAGCACAGTGTAAACCATTATGTGTTTGTGTGTGTGTACGTGTGTTCTGAAGTGCATTGTGAACATGATCCATTAACCTGTTAATAGCTTCCTGGAGGAGGAGCTTCTTGTTCATATTGCGAAAGGAGCTCAAACAGCCGAAGCCGTTGACCTGCCTCCAGGCGAACGCGAGCTCGCAGGTTACTACTGAAATGTTTGGTTTTCTTTGTTTGTCCTTTTAGTTTACAGGCAGTGAAAGTATTTGTGGAAGAAGTGTTTACATATTTGTAAGTGTCACACATACTGTATGTTGATTTGTCAATCTCATATTGGACTTTGATTCATCATCATTTATTTGTGGCCTTTGCTGCTGATGTGATGATGTAATGTGAATAACATTCAAAAGACATACAATAAACATAGACATTGTGAACTCTTGCAGGTTCTCGTTCATTTCAAAGGATCAGTTCAACCAAATTACCAAAAACATTTTCTCCTTTACCTCTGTGGTATCTTGCCATGCAACCTGTTGACATGTTATTTGTCCAGGATTTAAAATAGCAGCCATCATCCCGAAAAAAAAAAATATATATATAAGCAAAGAAACACCGTCCAGAATCTCAGGATAATCTACAGATTACAGGCTGTTATCATATTGGAACTACTTTCAGTCACTGAAATCTAAATATCTTCAATAAAAAATGAACCAACTCTTCAAACTGCTGAGTTTCCCCTTTAAAAGGCTAAAACTTGAAAGATTTTTTTAGTTTGTTTTTTGTTCACCAGCAGTGTAGCAGCAGTTTCAGAGGTTTTTCAAACCTAAAATTCAGTATATTATGACTTTGCACTGCTTTTGTTGCAAAAATAAGTTTCTGTATTAAGAAGCTCGTAATTGGCCTCAACATCTCTGTGCATACCAGCATTTTACTCCACGTGATTAAGTTGTTGCCTCTTAGCTGGAACTAGACAGAAAGTAAACATTATCTTTGCTCTCAAATGAATAAACAGACCCTCTTCCTGTCCTCATCTTCCTCCTGTGCTCTTTTCTGCCACTTCCTGCCTTTTGCTGAAAAACACGAGGATCATTTTTTCGGAAATTCCCCTTTAACCTCCTTCAGGGGATGAGGCGGTAAACTGAGGTCAAGGACAAAAGAGGAGGGAGGGGAAAGGGGAAGAAGAAGAAACAGAAGATAGGCAGGAGGAGAGGAAGACCCCCCACCCACGCCTATTGAGTTACAGTGAGTCTCACTCTGACTTCAGGATATGGCCTTAACAATAATTGATTGTAGTTTATCTATTCACACACACACACACACTTACCCAGTGACACCTGTTCAAATAGGTGCAAGAGGGGACAGGTAAATAGTGAAACCTGCACACTGTTCAACTAGTGGCTCCTCTGTTTGTTTTTTATGTCTCTGTTTGACTTTTCCTCAGCAGGAGAAAAAGACGCCTGTTTGCCAGAAGGGTTTAACAGCCTGCTTCCGTTGGATGGCCTATAAAAAAACAAACAGGTTTCCACTTTTACGTGATTGGCAGTTAAAATTCTTACTGCTTTTCTGGTAAAATAACAGCAGAAGTCTTGCGGTGCAGGTATAACAGCTTGACATGCATGTGGGACTGACCTGCTGTTTAAAGAGAAACACTGACCTGTGTGCAGCATCCAAGAGCTAATCATTTCAATAATTCAGCCATATTTCCAGGAGAAATCCATTATAAATCTCTGAACTGCTGTTGGTGATTGGCATAATGTTAAGGCCAAATTTCATGTACTATCCTGTAGCTTTATTCAAGAAAATGATTTACACTTAAATGGTAAATTACAGTACAAAACATTTCAGGGGCCACACCATACAAAGAATCTTTGTTTCATCAGCATCATTGAAACTGTGCCAGATAGTAGTCTAATTAGCATTTACATAGAAGAGGAAATTGTTAGATAATTGACAAATTGTTTTCATTCTGAGGTTTTTTTTAAACATGTCACATTAGTACAAATTCATACCTGAAGGCTGCTGAATCATTTAACTTTTTTTTTTTTTTGCCTTGAAATGTGATGACAAATTTGAGGATTTTGAGCACTTGACATCATCAACTAATTGGTTATGTCAATCCAAGAAATTTGGTATTACAATTTGCTTAAAATTTAAAGGGACATTTCGCCCAAAAATGAAACTTCTCATAATCCACCCACCCTCATGCCAATGGAAGGTCGGGTGAAGTTTTTTGGTCCAAAAAAACACTGGTGGCCTTTCACAGGTAAAAGACATTGCAGCAATCTCCCATATAATTGAAGTGAATGGTGACCAAGTTTAAAAAGAAAGAAGAATACATAATAAAACAATAAAAGTCCTCCAGGTTTAAAGTAGGCTAATCCAAGTGCCCTGAACCAATTTTAAAAAAAAAGTTGTTTCTATGGGCATGAGGGTACGTTTATAATGACCAAATTTCCTTTTTTCGGTGAAACATTTGAACTTGAGAAATATTTTTAAGATATCACATTTATTATTAATAACAGAACATAAAGGAATTTGGTTTGATGTTTATAGATGCAAAAGCATTTAATACTCTTTATTTATAGCGCTAGTATTTGGGCCTGTTACATATGTAGCTCAAAAACAGAGCTACATATGTCTACTGCTCAATTTCAATAGTTTACTAGGCCCAAAGGGGTACAGTTCCGTACATTATGCACATCATGGCTGTGTTGAACAGTGGCAACTATTTGGAATAACTTGAACAAATCACTTAGGAACAAGAAAATCTTAAAAGTTCATGAACTGACACGATGTGCTCTGCCAGAAAATGTTCCTATAAAGACAGTTATCGCCACACAAGTTATTGTTTGCTTGTGACTGCCACAACGTTTTGTTCTGTAATGAGAGTCCCAACGTTTTAAACGTTTTAGCATCTTAAAAGCTGTCTGGGATTCACTGAAAATAATCTACTTCTGGCAGTAACACCCGCTTCTTAAAATCCTTCAAAAGAAACTTTCATGTTGTGTTGATTATAGTGCCATGTGTGGATAAAAGCGGTACCGCTTACTGTTGTGAAGATCTTGTCTAGTGTGAGCATTTGTTTTGGAAGAGAGTGAAATACCACACGCCACTTGTGCAATGCCAGTTCAGCCATTAACATAAAAAATTGAAGTTATCTCAAGAAAAATACAGTGAAAAAGAGAACAGGGGAGCAATCATGCTTGTAAAAAACAAATCTTCTCTTCTGGTCTGTGTGCCGTAAAGTGTTTCGTAGCGTTTCCGCTGACTGAGTGGACCATGCAAAGGCTTTATAAAAGACACAATAGTAATCTCCACTCTTGTTGCTGATGGTCTCATTTGACGATGGAGGTAAAATCAATATTAAATTTAAAGGAAGTAACTTTATTAATCCCCTTGAGGAAATTGATTCTCTAGATTTCTCCCATCATGTCAGGCTGTTTGTTAATCAACTCTATGTTGCATTTCCTCCCATAATAACTGCCGCAACAAAAATGCTCTCAGCAAATACAAATCACACAACCAGAGGAAACATTTCTTTCACAGACATGCATCCCTGAGCAGTAGCAACCCGATGCAGCGAAGCATGCTGGGACATCTTTGCAGACCAGTTTCAGCTTAAACACTCGTGGCCTGTTTTTACAAGGCTTAGAGTGTTGAAAGCTTATCTCCGGTGAAATGGGGGGAGCAGTGGATAAAAAAAAGTGAGGGCAAAGAGACGGCGAGCACAGGAAAAAAAAGCTGACTTCCGCACTGGGAAGGTTCAAAGGGATCTCCGCTCCTGCATGATCTGTTTGTTGTCATTTGATCCCCGAGTTGATTTTCGCTCTCTCTCTCTCTCTGTCCCGGCCTTCCTGTTCCTCTCTTTTACTCACAGGAAACAGAGGGATGCATGTACACAAGGCCTTTGGCTGCAGGTTCACCCTTTCCCTTCCTTTGTGGGCCAATAAAATGACATTTGTTGCTTCTCAAACTTCCTGTTTCCTGGACACAGAGTGTACTGAACCCTAAATAGTTTCACTTCCATGACATATACTGTAACCAGTCGTTCATAGCCGTCTTACAGTCCAATAAGCCTAAGAAGGTGAAAATAGAGTTCTTTTTACTAATACCACCGTTTTCTAGGAAAAACTAATTAACTGTGTTAAGCACTGAATACGTTTTCCTACTTGCATACCTTTGTTTAAGATATTTATATAACATGCTCAGTGACTGTGAGATGTTTTCTGTATGCAAACAGTTTGTGTCACTATCAAGCTAACAGCGATCTTGAGCTGCATAAGTTGGAGAGGACCTAGGTGGCACTGACTTGGTGAAAAGACACATGTATGTCCATTCTAACCTTAGCTGAAAACGGCCATTACTGTAACTTAATTTGTCAAAAATGTTCAGCTTGAAAATAAATCTAGAATAAGCTGTTTAGAACCTGAAAAAGTTATCATATCGGTGCTCACTGGGAAACAAACGTGCTCTTGTAATCTAGTAAAACTTAGATGGGGGAAAGTTCTAATTTGAGATCTACCTTTTTACAATATGGAGAACAATTTCCTTAAAAATGATAATTAGAGCATGAACATGCACCCATACATCTTATATACAGCCCACAGCATATCTACTTGTTTTTATAAAAAGCTCAAGAAATTTAAATTTAGCAAAACTGTTTCCTCTGTTTGTAGCTGTGACACCAGACCTTTAAAATCTTAAATTTCAAAACAGCTAGGTAAAAACTGATAAAAAAAACATCCAAGCCCCAGGTTTTAATTTGTTTAAGTCCTGCAGAAAATAAATCAGAGCCTGGCAGGACTTGCATAGCTGCACACATTCAATATTCAGCAGGCATATACACTTTATGGACTGGTCTTAGTTTTGTAAATACACTTTTAAAAGAAATTTTTAATGTTTCAGAGACCTGAAATGCAGTTTGACTTGCATTTTACCCACAAAGACTCAACATGAGGAAAGTTAAAAAAACAAAACAAAAAACAACTCAGTAAAATCGTTCTTTCAGCTCCTCTTATGCTGCCGGGTTTCCGACATGGCTCAGTTTTTTATCTTGTTCCTTTTTCTCTGGAAGAAGGGCCTGAACGTGGGAACAGTCATCGTCCCTCAGATAAGGAAGTGGTGGACTTCCTGGCATCTTGGCGTGTTACCGGTCGAGAGCCATATAGGTCGCAGGTCACCGTAGTGGATCACACATCCTTCCTCCCTGGCCATCCGCAACCTGTTTAGTGAATTTGACTCCTGTCACAGGTCTCCAATGTGTATTTGCTTTGAGTCAAGAAACAAGACTTCGATGTTTTTATAGCCCCCATTTTACGATTATAACTCAATACTGTATGTTTATTGGCTTTCTAGTTTCAGTCACGTCAATGTAATTGAAGTTTTCTTGGAGGCAGCATCTAGTGGCCATTAAAGGAACTGTAGTTCAAGAAACTAGCAGTGACTTTGGATCAACTCACACCAACCTGCTCCCCTAGAGAGTAAAACCTGTGTGTGTGAAGGGTAAATAGGATCTGGCAATCAGAGCTCCTACAAAAATCTAGATGGCACCTCATAAATCTGTGTTCCTTAGAATCCACTGGGGCCAAAACATAAACACACACACACACACACACACACACACACACAGTTTCTCCTTCACACATGGGCGATTTAACACTCATCACAGCTGCTTTATGTACAAAATTCTTCACTTTTCTGACCATGTACTTTTCTCTGTTGGAAGGAATGGTCTCTTTTATGTTTTATTATTTTATTTACTTGACTGATGTCGTCCAAGACTGTCAGTTGGTGAATTCGTATGCAGCATAATGCTGCCAGTAGCACACATGCATTGGGCCAGAATCTGACTCAAAACCAGGAGATGTCTTTTTACCTTAATTTTACCTTAAATGGATTTTTTTTCTCTTTTTTTTGCTCTGTATTAGTCATTCGGAGCTTGTCTATAATATCTGCTTGTATTTTCTGAAGCCAACTGTATGCGCTAGTTTATGTCCACCATGAAGTACTCTTCTGACGTCAATGGAAGGCAGAGGAAGTGGATGAAGGGTTTGATGGCAGACAAAATAAGACACATGGAGATGTCACCTTGGGCTCTGAGTCACACTGATGGGCTGGTTTCATTTTTTTCTGACATTTTATCAATTAATCAGTCAATCAGAAAATAACACAGAGATGAAGTGATAATGAAATAAAACGCCAGAGCATCAGCTCTGAATTAGTAAATCACAGGATTCCAGGAATGCTTTCTTTCAGTTGGCAGATGTGATAAGAAGCTTAACCACTCAGGTAAACATGTTCACCAGCTTTCCATTGATAATCACAGTGCGTGCTGGTCCATGTGGGCCCTGAGCCAGAAGCAGAAGAGGAGGCAGATTTCTTTTTTAAAAAGTAAAAGTAACTATAGTTTAAATAAATCATAACACTTCTAACCCAGTTGGTGATATGATGAACAGGTTCAATGTGATTCAGTTTGTCTCAGCTTGTATCTGGACGTCACCAGCAGACCTCAAGTCAGATCATGCATGTGTGACACTCTCTCTCCTCATGTGAGTAAGTGTGTCACTTGGATCATCTGAGTCCCTCTGTCTCCTCTGTACTTCCTCCCTCCCTCTCTCATCAGCCTCCATGTGTCTCTTCAGTCATGTGTTTGGCTGCACACTCCAGGATCCTCTCCTGGTTAATGGTTTTTCTCTAAGCCTGCTGTCTCAGCCTGTTCCTGAGTGGTCCTCCTCTGAGGTGACGATCCCACACATGCTTCTATTACACACACAGGCTTCAACTGCATATTGAGAAATCAGAATTGCCAAAGGAAATTAAAGGTTTAGAGGCAGTAAGACGGAGGCAGATTAAGTTCCAAAGACATCACTGAAGGTGGTTAAAAACAAGAAAGTTTAATAAAGGAAAACACAATGTTGGGTTGTTGTTATGTTGTTTTTTAGACATATAAATAGATGTCAAATCAGTAATTACATCCAACAGTCACTCACTATTTGATGCTGTTTTGTTATGACTTTGTCTGTCTGCTGTAAAACCTGAACATTTAGCTAAAAAAATACTAAAACACTGGTAGGATCTGCAGTCAACCCCTGTCCTATAACACATAGTTATTTCAGCACTTTTGTTTACAATAAATGCAGCTCAAAATACTTCACAACAAGAAAAGTACATGCACCAAGTGCAACACATAGAAATGACGAGGAATAAATATAAAACCAGGGATAAAAGTGTGAAAATGAATATAACAATAAAATAGAAAATAATACCACTTCATAATTATTGTAAACAAGATAAATAAGGGAATATAATGTATAAAATGATCATTTACGTGATAATAGACAAAGAATAAGCACAAAACTTACAGAGAATGCCATAAATAATGTAAAATTAGATGAAAAATAAAACCCAATTGATAAAAAAGGAATAAAATAAAATACATAGAATGCCTAAAATAGAAAGAATAAAATCCATCAGATAATGACACTGAAAATAGATTTCACAGAATGTATAATATGAAATAGGAAAAAAAAAAGTATTGACCATGACTGAATGAATCCACGCCTTTTCCCGCCCTGCATAACAATGTAAAACACACAGTTTATAATGGCCACTTGCATTTCACACCAACAATCTACAGCTGCTGATAATTCTGAATGGATGCAGCAATTCACTTTGTCCATTCTAGTACTTTCAGCACCGCACTAAGCCAAAGTCCTCTATTCAGCATTTTTGGGCCTCTGGGTCAGCTCCCACAATGCACCTCTGTTGCAGTCCACTTCCCAGTACGTGACAGTAAAGTCTCATGTCATCAGACTGCACTGATCCCTCGTTTCTTTCACCCTCTCTTATCTCTCCATCCTCCTTACCTTCACTGATCGGATTGATGGGTCACCTGCACGCTTGCATTCTGCTGTTGCTGAATCTCTTTCTCTGCAGTTCACTCTGAGTGTTGTTTCTACTCCCATCTAACTCATACTTTGCTCAGTCTCCTTGTAACTTCATGTTTCCTCCTCTTATTACAGCCTTTATTTTCTTTTAGCTTTTGTGATGTGGAAATACAACATAGAGATGGCCATACAATCGTTATTACACATGATAATGAAACTCTGTTTACTCATGAGAAAACACTGGGTTCATTCACATCAGTTTGCTAAAGTTTAAAATAATGTATAGAATATATTTAGGTTAACCCAAAAAGGAAGAGGGAACTCATGTGTTGTAGATGTACATACATCAACAAGCCCACTATGCGTCATCGCCATAACCTGTAATTCAGCTGTCATGTCCCCACTGCAGCCAGACGTGTGAGAGGTCCATGTGGGTGTGAATCCTACAATTAAAATGATTTTTTTAAAAAAAGAAAGAATGAAAGAAAAAAAAAAGAACATGGGTGTACAATGTGCGTGCAATGTGCTGTTGACTTGGTTGAAGCGGGCTTCTTTTTACTGTGAAATGCCATAAATCATGATACCAAAGCTGCAATGTCACCCTGAGTTGTTGTTGTTGATTCTCCACCACCTCAGCAAACAAAGAAAAAAAAAGTGGTGCGTAATCTCAAACATAGCCATACAGCTTTAAAAAAATGTCCACATAGTGGTTTAGCTTGATGGATAATGACAGAGTTTCATGCTCAAGGGAAACATTGTAATAAGTGAGGCTTTGGTGTCACAGCCGCAGCTTCCTTCTTCCCGTCTCCCGAATGGTTTGTTGACCTTTCCAGTGAATGTCAGGAAAGCAGAGTCACTACAATCTTTGGCTGTAACCTGGTAAATCTCCTCTCCCAACCTCATCTGCTCTAACATCAAACTCCTGTCCCTAAAGTCGCTCAAATTAGACACAGAAACATGAGTTTGTCCTGGTGGATTCTTCTTTTTCCTTATGTTGAGAGGGAGTATGCAACAACCATTACAATTAGCCTACCATGAAATGAAAATGTTACATGAATACACATAATAAATTTCTAGATTCATTGATTAAAAGTCCTGTAGAGTAGAACAAATGAAAGCTATTAACCGTAGCATTGTGCGTATCACCACGTTTTAACAGACGTTTCTTTACTTATAAAACAATCAGTTTTTTGTATTACCGCCACATGTCGAAAACAACCTCTGTGTCCACATGCAAAGCTATTTTAAAGCTTCAGTATCATAACCTTTAATGCTCAACACTATATGGTGATGGTATGATGTGTGCTTACCTGTGTACCGATGGAAGCAAAATTGGAGCAGAATCCCATCAAAACCATTAAGTGCAATTTGCTCCACAACATTAAGTGTTAATAGGTACCTAAAATTAAAAGTAGGCAGGAATAGTTGTCAATTATACTATTTATTTGTGTGAATTTATGCTTCAGCAAATCTAAAAGTAAAGATTAAATAGGAAAAAAAAAAAGGTTTTTAATAAATACATTTAAAAATCCTCAGTTTTTCCAATTATAGCAAAGTTTTAAAGGAAATGCTGGTAGTGTTTGTTTGCCAGTGCTGTTGTGGGTTCATATTCACTTATTCCCAGAAACAGACACTGTAGTTTGTTTTAATTTAATCCCTCACACACTTTCATGCTGCCAGAAAACTCATTAAAGCTCCAAATGTGTTTTAAACCATGACTGAAAATTGTTCTCAACCAACTAAACTATTTATTCCTGTGTGTCATGTTTGCTAAAACTGGAAAATTACTGAGCTACTTTAGAAATGGAACTACATACTTTGGAGCCTGTGAATCTTTATACATCTCTTCAGGCCTGATGGATTTGTTGGTTAGTGCCACAAATGGTGTAAGGAAGTCAGAAAATGTTGCGAAGAGGCCTAACACATTTATGGTTTTGAGCTTTTCACAGGATTTATTGACAAGAAAAACATATAATAATAGCAGCTTCATACTTTAATGGCAGTTTGAAATTTAATCCTTAAACGACATATCCTTTCCCTCAGTGATTACCTTTAAGAACCCGATGTTTTTGTTTGTGTTTTGGAAAGGCCTCACTTCCTCAACATCCACTCCAAGGCCCCCCAAACTCCCACCCAGTCTAATCCCCACCAGGTGTTGGTGAACTCAAGTCCCTATTCCCGGAATCAGACACCTCTCCCTCACCCACAAGGAGAAACTCTTTGTATCTGGCAATCGCTGTTGTTATTCCCTGTCTTCTGGCCTCTTTCCCTCCAGTTCCACCCTTCTCACCCTCATATCCCTGTTTTCTCCACTCCACCCTCCCCAGTCCTGGGTCCGGATGTCCAGGGTCCATCTGTCAGCGTGTCTATCCCCACACTGGATAAAAGGGAGGGGAGGAAAGACAGGAAGGAGATGACAGATGAGAGAAATTGAAAGGAGTAGCCAAAAGGCTCAGATAAGATCTCCCTCTCTGTCAAAAATGGCTTCTATCTTCTCTCTGAAATGATAAACAGGAATTTTTATTCACTCTGGAAATCAGCCTCCCATGTTAGGTGACTGCAAAAAAGGGAAGGACCCCAACATCTTTCTCCTTGCTTTGCCAACAACAGAAGACTCTGAACCTGGAGCACTGCTTTTAAGTTCACTTTTATCCTAAAGCTCGCCTTTGTAGGCATAAATGGTTTTTCCAGGGAGTATTTACGAAAAGGCATGTTTTAGAGAAACGGTGATCTTCCCATGGGAAGAGGATAGTGTCTTTCCCTGCTTTACCCCTCTGAGGCCTTGATTTCATGCATCATCAATCCTGACCTGTGTAACCCAATAGGAACCCTTTGTTCTTTATATCAAAGAGGTCCCACCAGACCAGAGATCAATCAACGATTGATGGCACAAAGCGGATTCCACCCAGTTGGAAAGCCATCAATACCGTGACCAAAGGAGGGGAATCCCTCCTCAGCAAACTGATTGATTTCATTAAGTCTTTTCCTCTCTGACTCCCAAGATATCTGTGTCCTTTGCCTGCACTCACTGGTCATCCATATGGAGATTTTATTACCCAGTTATCTAATTTTCATCTGGCAGTGTTATCCTCCATGAACTCTCTGATGTTTCCAGATTGTTCTGGTTTTCTGGAAACATATTTTGCCTGGGATGTTGCATAACACCAAAATTTATCTCAGTGGTTGTTAATGAAGCAGCAGGGCAGCACAAGCTTTCATTCATGTGATGAGTTGGTCTACGTTTTCTTCACAAAGCCTTTGCAGTCCACTCTGTACTGTCCACGCAAAAGCAAAAGCAAAAGCAAAAGCAAAAGCAAAAGCAAAAGCATTTAACTCAAAGAAAGGCTGTAGTTGTCTCTCTAGGTAAAATGTCATGAAGGATTAGTGTGATGAACCTTTAGTATGGATGCAGTTTACCACTGTATCTAATGAAAGACTTATGAACTGTTTGTTATTTTCTATTAGAGGCCTGCAGTCCTGTCACTCCCAGAGTGCATTGCCGTGTCTCATAGTGCAGTGTTCCTCTTTGCTAAACGGGCTGAGACCTCATGACCTCACAGCCGGTCTTCCTGAACAGAGGGGGGAAATGGGAAGGAGGCCTGTGTTGTGACTAAGTCATGATTAGGCGCCAGGAAGGTAGGAAGTCAATTTTTCACACAAACTCTAAGGATTCAGCACTTCCAAGAGAGATGCAGAACCGTTTGTTCACAGGAAGCACATAAACACGCAAAATAATAATGATAAGGATGAAACAGCAGTTTTAATGAACCGCAGGCACTGTGAGCACTCAGTCAAACCCAAAATGTTATCTTTACAGTCACTTCACTCACTCAGCGGTGTGGTTCATTGAATGTTGATGACACCAAATGCAGCACACTGAGAAAGCTTGTCTAAAACTACTGAGACAACTTTTAAAGTGGCTAAGGAATGTTGGGCCAGGTGCACGTAGTTGCACAGAATAAAGATCCCTGCTTACTAATTATCCGCAAAACAGCAAACTAACATCCACTCCTTAGCAGCTAGAGAGTTGTCACAATCATTTGCAGATGACTAGATTTTAAGTGAAACACATTAGCCAAAATTTTTCTTACACCAGATGTCTTTTTGTTGCTTTTGGGGTACAGTTCCTATATTGATACTGATTGGCATTAGCTCCAATTAGTTAACAAGCATCATTTCTTGGTTGTTTATAAAGTCAAGTCTTAAGCTCACATTCAAACACAAAAGGGCATAAATTTTCATTTGCTTGGAGGTTGCAGAGGGAAAACAATCCACTACCGAGACCGGAATTCGGTCCCCAGCAGCAACATGTGCTGCCTTATTATTCTGTGGCAAGTTTTTGGACTCTGCCCTACTTTTTGCCCAGTTTGTACAAATGTAAAAGTACAGTAAGTATGCAATTCCAATAAGAAATTTAACTGGCCAAAAAAGTAAACAAATACACAGCCAGCAGGATCTCTGATGTCCTTTGCGTCATATCCCGTCAACCCTCAGTCTTCCTGGAATCTTTTTTTCTCTCCTGGCAGTCTCCTAATGCCCATATAGTCATCTCTGACTGCGGTACAGTAACCCCCAACCCTCCTGTTGTTTTCAGCTTTCTGTAGTATGCTGCACGGGCAAAAGGCCAACAAGTGAACAGCCGGCCGTGGTACAGTGACGTTTGATCTTCAGAGAGGCACCGTCATCACTGAGCCTTCCTCGGCTGAAGCGCTTTGTGCTTAAGTGGCATTAGTAGCCGGGAGATCCTTTAAGACACCGAAGCCACGCACGAGACCGGTGGGCAGCTGGCCCTGTGCAGGGCTGATGGGATTGAGGGAGCCAGGGCGTGCTGACTACACCGAGTGTTAGGCTGGACAGGGATGTGGGATGGGGAGAGTGAGGAAAGGAAGTGGGGGGGATTGGGCAAGCCTTGGTATGCTAGCACTGCCAAGTCTGGCCTGGTTCCGATCCTCCACCAGTGCAGGAGAGGGGGGTGAACATGGTGCGCTTACGCAGAGGATTAGGCCTCTGAGCCACAGTGGGAATGAAAATATGTCTGTTGGAAGATATGCGGAGGGAGGGGAGCGCACGTGTGTCCTTGGATTGATGAATATGACGTATGAATGACTGTGAGGGGGTTGTATATAGAGTGAAAGGAATGCAGTAGTGCAATATGAGCAAAACATATGCACCTACAATGGTGGCTGCGTTTTTTCCTGAATGCACACATACTTGTGCATTAATTTGTGCGTGTGTCCACGTGCCGTCACTTCTTGTATGTGTGTGATGTGGCAATGACAGTTGGTAGCCCAGGTTGCCAAGCAGTGACAGCGGTAATCGCTGCTGTCGATTCTTAGCGTAAGGCGGCCGTCTGCTCGCTGTCGTTGTGTGTCACTGTCACAGCTGCTGGGGTGCTGAAAGGAAATCTGCTGGCAGTGGATTTAAACACAACATGCTTGACAAAGTAACATTTGTTGTAGGCTGAAACTGATGAAAGTGGCACAAATCAGGATTATTTTGTGATGAGTGCACTTGAACACGAAACATTAGGTTGATCAGTGTGCTTGATTGGAGTTGGATATGGTTTCGTTTTAGTTTAATGCAGATTAGATCATTTTATTAATGCTAAAAAATCTATATATTTTTTAAAAAATACCGAAAAGACAGAGATAAATTGAAGCACACAATATAAACACAATTAAATCTGTCTGCACTACCTGTCACAAACTGTCAGGGCAACTCATGGACCCTGTGCATTGTGTTTAGGTGGCACAATTATTTGTTATCTGTTATTTGTTATCTCTTAGTACAACTAAACGCACAGCAAGGCATGTTATGTGTCCACTATTTGCTTTAAAGGTTCTCCAAAAGGCACCAACATCACAAACATGGTAAAAATCCTTTTAACTGAAAGTGAAAAATTAGTACTGTGGGTTCTACTGATGCCCATATGGCATATGGCAACAGCAACAGCAAAGTTAAAAAAAAAAGCATACAATACTATTACATTAATGAATGGCCTACTGTATTTTTAAAGTAACCATTAACAAAATTAGTGTTCAGAAGACTTCCAGTGTTTTTTAACAGGATTTCCTCAGTCATTTTGTTCCAAAGTTCAGTGGCTTCGACTGCAAATGTTGGATTACCTTTTCGTATTTGATCTAAACTTTGGAACAGTCAAACAGAGACCACATCCTCTTAGCTGAGGCAAATTAACCACTCTCTTCAAAAACTTGTGTAAGACTCCAGGCTTTGTGTCCTCTGGAGTTCCTCAAAGCTTATTTCTTCCCCGCCGCTCAGTCAGTCAAAGGTCATCTCTTGTGCTAATTGTTCCAAAGGGATGGAGTGTAACAAGGCCTGTTCTCCTGGACCGACTCCAGTCCAGACATCTGAACAATGGGGAGCCGCTGTGTGTGTGTGTGTGTGTGTGTGTGTGTGTGTGTGTGTATATGTGTGTTAAGTGAGTGACAGCCTGGGTGGCCCACAGCTACACTACACTGAGCAGTAGTGGGGTCAAGTCAAGCCAAGCATAGTGGGTTCTTGTTTTGTTGTATGGATCAGATCTTCAACCCTCTGCTTACATTTGTAGAGCAGCCAGAGAGAGTCGAGTAAAGGGCACACTGACTGATAGTTCACCCTCTAGTTTGTTGAACATGAGATATAAAAGGCGTGTAAGAGGAGAAAAAAAAGGAAGACATTACGTTCAAATCAGATTTGCCTAATCTAGAGATAATAATTTCTGTAACGTTCCTTTTATCAAAGTTTGTTAACCTGGAGACTTCACAAGACTACATGCACTATGTTTCTGCTTGTTGGTTGAGTGATCACCAGGTCCTGAAACACCATAGGCTCTATGTCAGCTGATGGTTTGATTTCCCTTTGGAATATTTTTTTTTAAGTCAACAAAGTCATTGTGTTGCATAGGCATTGCTATGTCGAAATTTTGTGTCACCTCAACTAAAAGTACTACATCTAGGCTTGGGCCAACATTAGATATTATCAAATATTATGATATTTGATATTTGTCATTTTTGATATTTTTCACCTTATGTAAATGTCAAACAGCTGTTACAACGTCTTCTAGCTTTTATTTTTTAAAAAATGCACCCGGAGCTGTTGTGGAGGTGGAGGCAATGTGCGTTGCTATTTGACGAGGTGGAGAGGCTATCACAGGTTGAAATCTCAACATGCATGCAGTGTGTTACAGACATGGAGGACTTAACTTAAGAAAAATGCCACCTTGTCTTTGCGGAAAGCAAGTTCCTATTTATCTCAAGTATTTCTAACTGCACTCAGTCCTCATGCAGGTTTCCTCCTCTGGTCTGTCCCACCAACCAGATGCTCATAGTAATAACTGCAACAGCAGCTTAATTACAAGGGCCTCCTCACTTAAGGTCACACTACAACCAGCAAATCAGCAACAAACAACCACATAATGGCCCTCATCCTGCTTACCATCATATCATCCCCTTCTTCTGGGGGGTCATTACCCACGCTGCTTCAGGGCCTCCTTCCTTTCCCAGTGTTTACTGCATTCCTACCATACTTTAGCCTTACTTAGGAAGCTGCAGACCATGCGAGGAAATCTGCGTGTCTCAGTGTTCATGTGGAACTCAAACAGCTGTCGAGGAGTGAGAGGTCTTGCCTGAGCTTGCGCGACTTGACTCATTTCCTGATGCGAGGTTTCTGTATTTTCACTGGGATGTTATGGAGGCTGAGAGAGGCCACGCGGCGCCGAAGTGCAACAGACTCAGACGTTGTCACCTGCTATCACGCTGAGTTTGTTGTGTTTTGCTATGACTCTCAGTACTGGCACCATCTTGTCTTCACAGTGTTAACTTTAGACTTCAGTTTGATGTAGATGGTCACAATAACTAAGTTATAAATGGTAGCTAATTTCAAATTTATTCAGGGAAAATGTAATATGCTTTAAAAGACACATGTCAGGTGCTGTGCTAGGGTTTATCATCATACAATGTTTTGTTTTTATTGTCTTGTTGAAGCTATCTGAAACATGAATTTCTTCTTCTGTACTTGACAGTCAGCTTTGGTCACCTTCATCATTTAGACAAATATAGATCAGTAATTGTGCTCATGTTGCATTAGAAAAGGGGAATTTCTCTCTTTTAACAGGGCACACACAATTACAACGACGGGTGGTATTGGTTTTCTATCTTTTGTTTTTAAACTAATTAGTTCCCCTAAAACATAATAATGTGAGGGAGGATGTCCCGGTGCCAATTAACTCCAATCTTCCTGTGTTTAATTTTCCTTAATGTTCTTCCAGAGGTCAGGAGACAAATCCAATTACATCACATTGTGGTCGAGGTCGGAAGACACTGAGTGTTGCTGCATCTACCTTGTTTATGCTGCAGTTTGGATTATAGGGACACAATGACTCTTTGTGTTTGCAAGCACATTGGAGTGGACACCACCCTGTTGTCTGGCTGTTATGCATCAGATTCTGCAAATTTCCTCTTGTTGTCTCAGTTGCAGCCATTGGACAGAATTTGTTGATTAGGTGCAGAAACTTCCTCATGTGAAATACCTGAATGAAACCAGAATGAATGATTGAGTCACATCAAGTTGTTTTGAAAAGCAAGTGGCTTTATCAGCTGAAGTGAACGACAGTTTCAGATAAACACCAGCAGCAGCTTGATAGTGATCAGTTCATTTAAATCTCTTTAAGAAATGAGTTGTGGGTAGACATTGTGTCTGTATGTGTTTCTCACACTTTTTGACCGATACTCATGCTTATTTAATCAATTTATTCAATATGTTCTCAGTGAAACAGAATTCTTCTTGCAGATGTTTCCAATTAAAAGGGAGAAATTCTGCACTTTAAGCTGCTGGAAATCTTTTAATAAGAAACCATTAGCAATTAAATAGCGAGTGAGGACAGAACTTCAATTGAAAACAGAAAACCCAAAGACAGATTGGTGAGCAGGATGTGATAATGTTGTAACAATGCAGATAAAGCTGTGGAATTGATCTCAAATGTATAAAGACAAAATAAATACGTACACAGTTAGGGACAATATAAATATGTACACAGTTTGCTTTAACTGTAAATCAAAATAGGAACAGAGTAGTAAACAGAAATAGCTTACAAATATATGAGAATTTGAGAATTTCTACTAATAAAAAAAACATCAAATATATTGTGGAATAGTAAATAAAGGCCTAACTCTAATTGCAAGTTTATTATCTCTGTTTCTGAGGTGAATTTTTTTGAGAATTAACTGTGATACAAGTCTTCATTTGCCACTGCACCTACAGCAATTGTTTACACGTCCAACATCATGTTTTGACGGTCACCTGTACATTGAGTTCACTCGCTGACGTCTTTAAATGTCTGAACAGCTGTTTGGAAATTGAAACACGCCCGCTCCCTTCCCAGTGGCCTGAAAAGGAATGTTGGTGATGTTTTGCTTGGAGAAACAAAACTGATCCATATGAGAGATGGACCTCTGTGGACAAGTTGTTACAGATCTTCTCACAATAGTTTCTCTCCCCTTCTGTCTCTCCTGCTGTCTTCTGTGTTGCTCACAGACAACCTCCTCTTATTTTTTCAGTCTATGTTTTTGCTCTTTCTCATCTCTTTCTTGTCACATGCTCTATAAATTAAAGGATAACTTCGCTGTTTTGGACCTTAGACCCTATTTGTGGGCGTTTCCCATGGACCTGGAACATACAGACAATAATTTTCACTGATTGGTTCAGCATTGAGCTTTCTATAATTTTCCTGCAAGCCCTCATTGTGCTAAAATAGACATACATTAGGCAACCGTAAATGTGTTGGAAAAACAACAATAAAAATATATTTTTCTAAGATGGGAAAGCTCATTGTGTATTCGTAATCTCAGTATGCTCTCCGGTGAACCGCATCAACCCAAGTGTTGAAACAACAATTGCATTTGAACTGAAACTATTTTGCAGGCCGAACTGTAAGCTTCCGCACTCAAAGCTAGGTCATAGAGAGGAGCAGCATAAGAAGTAGCTAATCAGAAAGGGACAGGAGAATGTTTATGACCAAGCCATGGCAAGCGATACAGTTCACAGGAGAGCATAGTGAGACTAGAAATACACCATGAGCTTCGCCATCTCAGAAAAATACATTTATTGTTGTTTTTCCACATTTATGATTGCCCAGTGTACAACCATTTTAATGCAGATAGATAGATAGATAGATAGATAGATAGATAGATAGATAGATAGATAGATAGATAGATAGATAGATAGATA
>JAQLOL010000023.1:27360338-27372694 GCA_029783665.1 Naso thynnoides
AAAACAGGAGCAATTACATTGAAAATCTTCAGATTCATTCTTTTAAACCCCGAACGTAACATAAAAAACACCCCAGGATTGAATTTGCCTGGAATTGTCCTTTAATAAAATTCCTGCATCAGTGAGCATGGTGCACTCTGTATAACCCTACTTCCAGACTAGCCACAGGCCATCGATCTGCACAAAGGCCTTATGGGGCCCCAAAAGAGGGCAGAGGCTTGAGGAATGGATGAAAGCAAAGAGGAAGAAGAAGTGGGGGCCCCCACCTACAAAGAAGGGCAGATTTTATGCCGTCTGACGGACAGACTTTTAAACGAGGAAACACTTTGAATCTGCAAGCCTATGAATGTGCGCCTCCATGTTGTGTGAGTTTGCGTAACCCTGAATGTGTGGGAGTAACTGGAAGTGTTGGGCAGAGCCGCTGAAAGGTGTCAAATGTTTTTGTGTGGAATAGAGGAGGGATTAGCAGCAGGACAATGCAGGGCAGTAATCCCTATTTTGCCATCCCTCCTTCTCCCTCCATCCTGCCTTCCCTGCTTCCGGGCAAAGTTTCTTTTCTTTCTGCTGCTGCTTTTGGATTTACAACTGTGCGAAAAAGTTAAATTAAAACGAGAGGGAAACTGACTTAGATTGAAGACAAGTATCAGAGAGTACTGTAGGCATTTGTAAATAAAGAGATAAGGTGCTTTGCCATTACAGACTCAAAAATTCAAGGCAGCAGCTGATGGAGGTCTGACACTGAAGATCTTTGACTCTTGAATGTGTTTTTTTTTTCTTTGTCATGTACAGTTAACCCTCATCAGCTTTTGAGGAGGAGGCAGTCGGGGAAAACAGAGGAAAAATTGGTTGTAGTCCACCAAAATCCACAGTTTCACCCACTGACTGTGGTTGTTTTATCCTCCGCAAAACAAAAGACTACACACTGACCCGAATTCTAACACATGACCAAATCAAAGCAAGAACTTCAGAGAGCCAGCTGCAACACTTTTCACAGAATTTTCACCGTGGGATGAAAAATAGTTTTGGTGATCTTTTGTAGCGGCCAAATTCATGTGCAAAAAGACAATTAGACGTCTTGCCGGGTTTCCAGTATACTATTTAACAGAACGTTTGATGCAAATCGCAATTGCAATGGATTAAATACTTTTTTATACCTAATACTTATTTCAGGCTAGCTTGGTGTGTCGGGGACCTTAAAGATAACTGAGTGTGATATCTGTGTAAACCTGTCAAGTTAGAGGTTTGCCACATGGTGTTCAAGAAATAATCTGTCTTTGAATAAAAAGCAAAGATCACATCTACCCACACAAGCACAATATAAGTAGATGCAAACACATTAGCTTGAAATGCGCATTCAATTTGGCATTTTACCCACTTGCAAATTACATATATTTATAGAAAGAATTTGCCTATTTCATTTTGTTCAAGGATATCATTGTCGTTAGTGTTGCTGCCATTATTTTATCTGTTATATGTCTTTGCAAATTTCATATCTTTAGGTTTTAAATAATTGGTCAGACCAAATTATTAATTTGAAAACATTAGCTCTGAAAAAATGTGACAAACATCTCACATTATTTTCTGACTTTTTATTGACAAAACTATTTGTTAACTAAATGAACACTGGATGCTCCCAATACATTAATTGATATTAGTTGTTACTTGCAGATCTAAACTACATGAACTGTTAGTGAAATGCCGCGTTTGAGATAGTTATTGGAAGACAACTGCACTGCAGCAACAGGTCTTGTGTAAGCAGAGTGGTGATGAGAGTACCAGTGCCAACAGCGCGGAAAAGTGTCACCTCCCAGTGTGAAAAAAAAAACCTAAAGGGAGGTGTTGGGGTTAAAGGTTAGGGGCTTCCTGCAGGCCGTGAGGCGGTGTTCTTCCTGTGGTTCGTTCAGTCTGCCACTGCTGGGGGTAGCAAGGGTCACTGTAGGGTTAAAGAGGTCAGCTTTTAAGTTGATAGAAAAAAGAGAATTAGATAGGAGGATGGGCAGATAAAGAGAGAAGGACAATAGAGTCTGGTCTATTTTAGTTTATGTGACAGGAAAATAAATGCTCCCACTTAGGAGGATTTAAGTAAAAAGCATCTAATTGGTACATGTAGGAATGCAGATATGTACTGATATACCAATGCTCCTAAGCTTATTCTAGAGAAAACATAGATTAAAAAAAAAACAAAAAACAATAAACAACTTGTTTCTTTTAATTAGGATTTAGAGGGAAAGATAAACAACAACTGTGAATGAAGTACAGAAATTATTTGAAAAGGCGTTTTGGCTCAGCATGGTACAAAACAGGAAGCTGGTACAAAATGTAACCACCCATTTAAGGAATGTGTATTGGATTTACACATTCTACATTATTACTATAACAAGTTCATCACCAGTGCATTATCGTTTTTAAAACAACTTTACATGGAACCAAAATGTTTCTCGTTTCTTCCCTTGCAAAATACGCATAAATATGTATAAAGACATGAATATCACAGTTTGGATGTCGGATGAAATTTTGATGAAACTCGACCCACATTTTTCCTAATTTTACCCATTGACTACAGGTGAGGGTTTGGACTGTGCTGATAGAACTAAGGTTACAATAATGTAACCTTTGCTCTGGGTGGAACCAAGAATGTGTGAAGTGCAGGTGGACAGGTTGGTGACTACTGAGAGGTTTGCCAGCTGCTGTTTCACACAGATCTGAGGGTCACAGCACAGGCAGTGGAGGGAGAGTTTGATGAGTGCAACACATTCCTTCTCCCTAATGGCCACATTCAGCCAGCTAAACCTGAAAACACATCTTATCCACCCCATTTTAGTCCTCTGGTTATATGGCATTTCCCCGCTATGGTACCATTACTTAAAAAAAGAAATGTGTGGATTTAGTCTTAGCCCCTGCTGTGACTCTGTCTCTCTTGCCTTCACATATCCCCACACATGCTGACACACAGGAACCGAGCTTCCTGCTGTATCACACCTCCTGTTCCTGCAAACTCAAGCAAGTACATCTACTTTTTTTGTTTTGCAGGAATTTCGCATTCACTTTTGGCAAAAGAGAGAAATAAAACCAAACACCTCCTCATAAAAATGTGCAAATCAAGCAGCTCTTCATCATCGCTCCATCCACTGAAAAATGGCTCCAGAATACACACAAAGTGAAAATGGTAACAGCCCCAGCGCCAGGTCATAAAGACTGTGAGGTCCTCATGGACATGGACATGTGCATGCACACAGGCTGCAAAACATGGTGTGCAGGTACACACACACACACACACACACACACACACCAACGCGTTCAGCTATACTCGTGTGGCCTTTACATTGCCTTCCAGTCATTTAAACAGCCTAACCCAAACCCTTACTGTAACCCTAACCTTAACCAATTTATGCCTTTGCCTAACCTTAACCTAACCTCACCCTAAAACTTAATGTTAAAGTTGTGAGGTCCAAGATTTTGTCCCCACAAAGACTGTTGGACCCCACACCCTAAGTGAAAATTCAGGTTTCGGACCCCACAAACACAAAAACACTGAAACACACACACACACACACACACACACACACACACACACACACACACACACACACACACTCACTCACACACACACACGCACACTCTCTCTGAGAAACCGGATATTGAAGTTCTCTGGATCTGAGCCAAAGTGAGAGAGTCTGTCTGATCGGTTGCTGGCGCAGACAAACATTTCACTTGCACTCCCACATCGTCACGTGTAAGGAGTCTCTTTGTGCCTCCTCTCGTCTTTTCGTGCTTCCTCCTGAATGCTTTTGTCACAAGTACAAAACAGAAATTTGACTCAGGTGTCAACTGTGTGCTCATGTCTTTGGGAGGAGTTCACTGTCAGTCAACACTTGGCCAAGAAAAGCCGAATCATGTTTTTTCTTTCAAAAGATCCAATTTTTAAACCAAAAATAAGTTCACGTTTTTTTTTTTTTTTAATATGAATCTGTTAAAATTAGCAAACTGACTCCTTTTCCATCATCAGACAAGTTGCCTTTCTGTTGGTTTTTTCTTCGTGTGCGTCATGTTCGAGTTCAAGCACAAAACGGAGCAGAAGAAACCATAAGACCAGTGACAATGTTACAGCAGCTACTTCTTTATAGTATGTTACTTGACTCTCTCTTTTGAAAATGTCCAAAAATGGCCTTTGTTCCATATTCTGTTATGTCATACATTAGCATTTTCCTTAATGCTTTCAACAATGTTCAAACCCCCCAAAAATCTGTAATTGTATTGACGGTAGCAGTTTGTCATTTGAAACTAATTCATTCATAAAAAACAGTCATAGAGTGAGGAAGAAAGCTGGCAAATGCGACAAAACATAATACAAATAAAAATAATACATTAACCTGCTCTTGATTTCTGCTAGTGTCATCTAAAATGGTTGTTCAACAATGATATAAACAAATCCAATAATTTGATCCCATGCTGTTACAATGCATAAAGCAACATTTTTTTTTTGTTTTCACCGTTTTGATTGAGAGCCCTCCAGTGGCAGAATTAACATATGGCGTGCTTAAGTAAGCAAATTGCAGCAGAGAATGCTTTTTGGTGTCTAAATGTGGATGCATGAAGAGTACTTGAAAAACTCGAGTCGTGCTGTGATGATGATTCAGAGGGGAGAGAGGAGTCAGGTAACAGTTTCATCTTTACACAACAACAGCTGTGACTCCAAACTTCATGTTTTCAGTGTGCATCTACTGTATGATGTGACGTCTCTGTGACCTAGCCGGAGAGAAAGTGTGAGAACCGCCATCACAAACAAACCTCAGGCTCTGCATTGAGGTATGGTTGGGCATACATGCGTGACAGATGAGTGATGGTTAACCTGTGTGTGTGTTGTTGTAATTGTTCTTTTTAATTTTAATCTATTATCTATTAAGGCAATGGAGGTGCGTTTCTCCCATGAAAGCTGCTGTATGAATGAAATATTTCATGTAATATAATCAGTCAATCAATGTGTTGCACCTTTGAAGAGCAAACATAAATTCAGATACATAATTATTTACTTATCTTGGTAGTGTAACCCTTATTTGTTCATTTGGTCGTGTACTCCAGGGTTGTGGGTAATAAACGGGCTACAAGGAGTCTTTTTTAACTTTTCGTCAGGCCTTTTTAATTGACACCAACACGGCATGACAGTAACGTCTAACTTCAGCTCACAACACTTACTTGCACATATTCCTATGCCTCAGTCACACCTAAACCTGTCCCCTGCGAAACACAGCAGGTAGGAACCAACATTCTCTCTACACAGGAAGACATAAAATCTAACTTAAAATGACACGTGACTATACAAATTAAATAATAATTAAAGTGCAGAATGTGTATGCCTAAATAATTATGTGTTTAACTTAAAGCACAAAACAACACTGTGGAAATAATTCCTACTGAAATAATACAATTTACCACAGTGTACTTAAATAATAAAATAATATACTGGGTGCAGTAACTGCTGTTACAGTAGGATTGCAACATTACCTGTAATGCACTGACCTTATAGACATAAGCTCTACTTGAAGTCTCAGCATATAGCGTCACAGACAAGAGTCATAGCCAAGACTCTCACACTTTTTCACAGTGTTTTTCTATACTTTTTACTCAGGAAACCGTCATCAAAGCAACTCAGCATGCAATCTCTCTAATAACCAATATCTGTGTAAAATCTACGTGAAAACACCTGGAACCGCAGCAGAGACGGTGCATGCTCGCCTTTCTTCACATGCAAACAAGAACCTGGCTGACCTCAACTTGATCCTGCTGTCTGGAAAGACAACAAACCCGAGGAATAATGAGGAATAAAGCTCTTTTACTGCCACCCTAAGAGGAAGTCTCTAAATGAGCGAGAGGGAGGGGAGCTCTAAAGCCAGAGGCAATCTGTCTGTTTACAACCCCTCATATAAAAACAAGAAAGACAGGAACAGTATATTGGATGCTAGATAGCTGAGTGGTAGGCTAATGTTTTCTGATTTAGAAAAACAGATGTTCGTCCTGTGCAGCTTGTGCATTCATGTTCTTTAATGGTCACCGCAAAACCTGAAACTTCTTTTTTCTGGACATGTTGAGGCCAGTTTGATGGTACTACAAACAAGTTGCTCTGCAAAGGCACAGGTAAGTAAGGTAAGGACAGGTAAGTTCACGTTGCACACAAAAAGGGGGTCAAATTAAACATCTTGTTTAAAAAAAATTAAATTAAAAGTTTTAAAAAAGCATCTGTGCACTCAAATCTGTGCAAAAAATCTTTTCTAAAATGCAAGCTTTCGGTCAGACCATCTTCAAGGCATCAACAGGCCGACTGAAGCAGACATCTGATTGGCCAGATGTCTGCAGAGATTTCAGTTGCGTGACACAGACATCCTACATGCTTATGGTAAACACCTCTTTTTATTTTTTATTTTTTAAAGTATTTTTAAATTTTGCCCACCTAGACTTTGAAAATGGTAGTAAAACCACAGCATGGTCAACCAACAAAGTGATATATTCTTCTGATTGGCTGCTAATGACAGGATTTCAAAAGAAAAGTATCTTCTTCATTGCTCCTGTTTGTTTGTGTGGCGTTGAAGATGATGTCATGGCAGTTTCACTTGGCTATACTATGAGCCAAGTCTTTCTTTTGTCTCTTTCAGGGCAAATCACTTGCTGAAGGTCAAGTTGAAGAAAGAAATTACATAGAAAGGTGCCAGGAACAAATGTTACTTTCATGTGACACATTGATAACTTTGAATTATTGAGTGATTTTTTTTAAGTGTTATTTTTGCTTCTGTCATATTTATTTCTATCTGAACTATCAACTGCCTGCATTCAGTGTGGAAGTGTGTTCTTTGGGGATGATGTTCTTTTACAGTTCCTCTTGTGAGCCTTAATGAGTTAGAAACTGATGTGCAGGAATAAGGTTTAGGGATGTTTTAAATCAATAAAAACTAACAGCCGACAGCTAATTAAAGACACTGGAATGGGAATGGGGGGGTGGTGGTTCAGGAAGGACCAGGGCTACGTTAGCCTGCTGTTCTCTCTCTGATTATGGCAGCTGCGGTGGGCTGGTAATGAAGTAGCTCTGGCGCAGCAGATGGGAAGCTGGCTAATAGTGGAGAGCTGCGGGGGACGACTTCAAAAGAGCTGCTGAGGAGTGTGGAGTGGTGCGGTGCGGAGGCTGTGCTGAGAGGAGGGGAGAAGCTCCGCTCTGGGATTTTATGGCCAAACAAGAATGTTTGTGTAGTCTGGCTTGTTTAGTCTGATCAGATAACAACGAGCGTTTACAATGGCCCTGTTGGGAAGAGGCTGGCTTGATGAACGGAGTTGTGCAGAAAATGTGTACAGAGGTCATTTTTTAAAACACATTATTGTCCATTTAAGTCCTTCAGAAACACACAAGTTGACTTTGTGTTTATCACACACATTACTTTCACTTGTGAGAACCTTCTATTCATTCTCCAGCCCACAATAACCTCAAAATGGCATGAAAATGCTTCTTTCTAACCCAGATCGAATTTCTAACAGCTCTACCCTGCAGCTGATAAAACTTATTTGTACATTCAAAACTGGCCTTATTATGTGGAGATTTACACTCACAATTGTTGCATTGCATGCATTACACTTTACTAACTAGTTCCTATGCAGAGTTGTAACTGTTGCACAGCAGACAAAAGAGTTACAAAGAAAAAGTTTATTTTTTATTATTTACCTTTCTTTGAGATTTGTTTTTGCATCCAACTCCTCAACTCCTGAGGAAAGAATCTTCACATTCAACTTGTTTTCAGCTGATTGTGGACACTTAATATAAACTTACACTCCCATCAATAATACTGTAGAATTTTATCTTAACGTTAAACCTGATATTTAACCTTGAAGAAGCCGCAGACTGTTATATTTCTCTCCTTGTGTTCGACTAACACACAAATGCAGACATACTGTAATGCATCCACATAACATAAAACAAACACTGCTTCCTCCCCTTCTTTCTCTTTCTTCCTGACACACACACACACACACACACACACACACACACACACTTGTACAGCCTGCGGGCCAGCCTAAACAGGACAGTTGCTGAGGTAATGGTCCTCGGGGAGAGGCAGCCGTTCTTCCCTGAGCTCCTGCATTATTGAAGGACCAGTTCATTCATTTCAACAGGAACTTCCTGCCTGCTTGAGCAAGTGTAAGGGATACACACAAGGACCTGTCCGCCTGCACACTCAGTAACCTGAGAATGCCAAGGCCCGGCTAAGAGGAGCCGCCACATCCGCTGCAGCGGGTGGACCGAGGGTGTATGTGGGTTGTGTAACCCAACGGGAGCTGACATGGACTGTGGCAACAATGGAGTGTTTGAAACATCCTCTGCAGTGATTAGTGATCAAAAAACTGAGGAGACTGAAAGCAGGTTTGAGTTCACAGGGCTTTTCAGAGAGTTTGTGAACACATTGCTGGTGGTTCACCACTCAATGAACCAGACTGTGAGGAGGGATTACATGCTTTCATTGGGGACGATAACACAACCCAATCCTGAAACCTGACCTCTTAGTCTTGGAGCACATTAACTCAAACTCTAATTTAAATGTGACATAATTTGATTCCTAAATTAAGATCATAACCTGACTGCGTCTGATGGTTTGTTACACACAACCATCTTGGGAAGGCTCAATGCAAACTGTTTGGAAAAGAGCAGGCGCTTTGAAAAAATGTTTGACAGTTGATTGGATAAAACGACTGTCTGCCACCTATCTTGGAATGACCTCAACCAATCAGATCAACAAACACTATGGCCAGCAGAGCCAGTTGGTAAATCAAACTCTTGCTTAAGTCAGTCCCGGGAAGAGCGAAAACGTCTTTTCCATCAGGAAAAACCTCCAGTGATGGTTTTTGCTCTTCTTTCAATGACTAAATCCTTTTCAGTCTTGCTAGAACTGACACTATGGCAGCATCTATGCTAACCACATCTGTAGCCATCATTCTTGTTTTCTGACCATTGCACACATAAACCACGCCCACACCTCATGCCACTACTTCCTCAAAGGAAGCTGATTGGTCCAGTAACCAATAGGCCAGAACATACAACATACTGCGAGACAATGAGTAATGAGTTTTGGCTATGGAGTCATCATCTTACCTCACTCCTCCGTAATTTTCACTGTGACTAACCGCTTGATTTTAAAAGGGACTATCATTCATTATCAGCGCATCAATAAACTCTCTCACCTTTTGATTTTAAGTGAACAATTTCAATTAAAAACTTTCAAATGCTTTAATTTTATATTGTTTGCAAATGAGTATTTGTGCATCAAAAGTTTTGAGTGTGGAGGTGAAAAACCACCTGATGCACTGACTATTCCTACCTTATTTTATTATTTTAATGTTTTTGGCAAAGCCCATAATTATTGTATATATTACTGATTCTTCTTCTGTTGCTCTGTATGGCTTATAAGCGCATAATTTATTGTGTTTGTATGTGTGTGAGCGTGTTCAATATGTATCATAGACACATTTGTTCCATGTATCTCTTTCTGCATGTATCATTCAAAAAGAGCTCAGTGGATGAGTGTTCATGCTGTCACCAGCACACTTTGCATGTTGACTCAGAGGTTATTGAGCAGGCAGCCATCACATCCTGACACTGATGAGTGTCAATATATGGATGCCCACTCCGGAAATCTGAGCCGGGCCTTCATGCAGAGCCAAAATGAGATGTTGTTGTCAGTTTGTCCTCCATGGCAGAAGCATATTTTTGTTTGTCGCTGAACTTGTTGTGTGCTGTTTTTTTTTTTTTTCTCAGTCCTTCCTCTCCAGCCCTCAAAGGATGTCATGGGATGCAGAGAGGAAGCCAGATTTAACCACTAAAGTTCACATGACTGCTCAACAAACAGTGCCATTCAGCAACAACTATCACTAGAGCTCAAACAGAAATCCAGTCTCTATGTGCCACTCCTCAGGTTGAGACAGCGTTCGGGATTAACGACAATTATGACATCCAAAATTGCTTTAAGCTGAATCTGTACCTCTTTATCACTGTACAGTAATACATAAATTATTGTAAATTATAAGTTTGAAAATCTACATAAAATAGCTACAGCTATGTTTGTTCAACTCTAACTACAATCATTGTCTAAAGCAACAGATTTAGATCTAAATGGCCATATTATGTCATCGTATTTGAGGAAATAAGTGAACCTGGCTAAATTATGAAGAATATGTCACTGGATGGACATGTAGGAAGAGGATTAGATGTAACACAGGGCTTCAGTCTGGAATAAAACCTTCGTCTCTGCAGCAGTAGATTGAGATTTCTTTTATCTTTCTTTATTTATGCACTTACTTTAAAAAAAGGAAATAAAAGAGAGATGACACCCCACCCCCACCCCCCAAAAAAGACTCTGGATATGTTCCACCAAGCATGTCACTGGCGTGCCCCTTAATCACCAAATTAAATAGTAACAAAACCTCTAAAAAATAACTTTAGTTGTTGTGAATAACAATACAACTGAAATGCTCTGTTCTGCGAAACTGAAAAAATAAATAAATAAATTCTTTGCAACAGTTCAGCTCTCATCCTGCAGACAGTCACATGGCTTTCAACATTCATAACAAGTTAAAAAAAAAAGATTTTATCATTCTAAATTGCTCTACAGACATTAACAATGAAAGTGAAAAAGATAAACAGCACACAAGCCATTACCTTGCTTGAACTGGCTACTGAAGAACAAAACAAACACAACATAACAACCAAGCCTGTCTGCAGGAGTGTGTTGCACACAGTGCTTCAAAAGCTGACATTCTTGTTCCTCACAGGCTGTCATAAAGCTTTATTTACTTGACCTCTGAGCTGGCGGTCACATGCTTGGCCTTTTTAGGCAGAACAGGCCTCATTTGAAGTGGGCCACTTGTGGAATTCCCAGCAGACCTTTCATGTTGTAAAAATTCCTGTGCATCCTAGTAAACAGCCAGGAGTGTGACCTCGTCCTAACAGGAAGTTCAAGAGGTCACAGTGGATTTGAGGGTGGAACCTTCTCACAAACACCTGATAAGCAGGAGATTACAGGCTCATCCTTCAG
This sequence comes from Naso thynnoides, assembly GCA_029783665.1. NCBI lineage: Eukaryota > Metazoa > Chordata > Actinopteri > Acanthuriformes > Acanthuridae > Naso > Naso thynnoides. The sequence continues at coordinate 27,371,402 of JAQLOL010000023.1, forward strand.
GGAAGGCTTCAGTGACCTTTGACCTCTCTTAAGACTAGCTATCAAGCGTGCAGCAACAATCGAATTATATGTGATGATGGCAGTATGATAAAAATGCAATAATTCATGTGCACAAATTAATCAGCTCCCTTCAATTAATAATTTATCATTGAGTTAATCACATTAAGTCATTGGAAGGTCTAAATTATTAATTCATGCATACAAATGATCAAGACTTTCAGCCCTTGTAGCGTAGCTGCCTGGTTTTCACAAACCCATGCTCATGCCCGGCTCAAGAATATGGCCACTAACAGGGTCATAAAAACAAGTTCACTTTTAACACCTGGGGGATGAATCCTCACTTGACAGTTGCAAACTGCCCTTCAAGGCTGTAACTTAAACTCCAGCTTCCTGCAGCCTTTAAATAGCACTGTCATAAAACAGAAAGGCATATTCCATTGCTTGAGTGACTAAATGTGAAGTTTTCCTTTTTTCTCTGCTTTGACCCTGCATGCGCACAAAACCTCTACGGTCACAATGTACAGTGAGTAAGGAGAGGAGCATTGTCTTTTTTTAACACAGGTTAAAGTATTTTTCTGTGCTGCCTTCACTAACTTTGTGTAACCCCTCTCCCACCCCTTGAAAAATGATCTAAGACTGCTGAAGTCAAACATCTGACTCAACATGGCATCACTGCTAAGCGGAAGCAGAGGCTTGTGAGGGGCTAAAATATTGATGCTGTGAAAGGAGGCGTGAGTTTCCAGATTTTCCTGTGCTTGGATGCAGACCAGGGACATTCTGCATTTTCCACGATAAAGATACATCATATGTTAGCATTTCAGGAGAAGGGTTCAGGCGTACAACTTTATGTAGGCTTTCTTTCGAGCAAGTTACATAATAACCTACACAGTATGTCAGGACACGGAGAGTTTTACATTCATTGCAGTGAGTAGGCCTATTTTTTGGTGGACAAGACTCTTTCTTAACTGTGAGAACAGAGAAAAATCTTTCATTTTACTATAATTTCAACTTAGCTCAATCATTTATTTTATTTCAGAGCACCAAATCTGCAGTACAAAGTCATGTGTTATGATCTAAGATACAATTGTACCTTTGCCATAATGACACATTGCTACCACATTTTTTTTTTTTAATTTGAACCTTTCTGACCATCTGATGACAGTTAAGTATCAATGACTTATAGGGAAAAAATATCTCTGTAATGTTAAAAATCTAATTCACAAGCGTTTATGCTATCTTGAGTGTTGAAAAGCAAGTGTTCCTGAGGAGCATCAGGCTGAAGCTGAGGAAACT
>JAQLOL010000023.1:27372794-27384959 GCA_029783665.1 Naso thynnoides
CATGTTGGCCACTCAACTCATGACACCATGTGGCTGCAGTATGCAACTGTTTCACAGGTGTGTTTTCTTATTTCGCAACAAGTCAGAAGCACCAAGAGTCAGTGCATTATCCTGCAAATCTGTTTCTTTGAAGAAAATGTTGCTATTTAAAATGCGTGCATTTTTATTCTCTTGGAAAATACAGTAAGAAAGGAAACAAATAGATCCATTCATTAAGTGGATTGGAATAAGATTATACTCTGGGCTTTTGAGAAGATCATGGGTTTATGGGAAGTTGCATAATGCAATGAATGAGTCAGAGAAGCTTCAGAGAAAGAGTTAATTAAAACTGTGTGCGTGTGTGTGTGTGTGTGTGTAGAGCTACATGCTACATATATGTATTTTTGGAGAGTCTTGTGAAAGTAATTAGGTTCCAAAAAAAGAGGATGTGTGCTTTTGTGTACAATAATCAGTAGCAGAACTAGTCTCCTGTTGTGTGCGCGCGCGTGTGTGTGTGTGTGTGGGGGTACTCTGATGTCTTCGTGCATGCGAGATGGAGGAGTGCATGGACGATGGATTACGAAAGGCTACAGGTCACATGCTTAGATTCCCTGCTGTGCTTCTCACGCAGCTTCCACACAGTAACATCATGAATCATCTTATAAGTAGGTTAATGCAATGCCGCAACGCCTTCGACAAATATACGTTGCTCTTGTGTGTTCATGTTCTCTGGCACTGATGCAGATAAATTCACATAATACAACAGGTTGTTCCAACAGTCAGTGTACCTACATGCTGATCTGAAGACCACGACGGCGAGATCAGCCCTACAACTATGGCAACCATGAGACACCATATTTAATGCCGGGCGCATACTGAGTGACTTATTTCTTTTATAAATTGACACAGTTTGGGTTTCCATTAAAATGTATCTCAAATTCTGGACAAAATCTCAGAAAATCAACAAAAACATCAAGATAACCAGTAGGTGGTGCAAAATCAGGTGTAATTAGACCACTGCAGACAAAGGCACAAGGTGATGACGTAAAAAAAGGGTGCGACTAAAGAAACGGTAAGGAGCACCGAAGGAAACATGGTAACAGAGAGCACCGAAGGAAAATTGGATGAAAGAACAACCAATACTGTGGTTTCCTCATCAGTCCACACATTTTTTGTGTTTTCATCTCTGTTTTAATTTCTGCTGTAGTGGAATGTGGGAGTTGGAGTGATGTTTCAGTCATGTGACCTCTAAAGTCATCCTTTATTCACTATGTCTGTTTCAATTGCACTTAATAGCATTTACTTTTCGATACACCAAGTCTTCCTCCTCTCTCAAACATGAAATCACCTACAATATTTCAAAATTTTTCCAAATATCTACTCAGGTGTTTTTATACGCAAATCAAAAATGCCTGCCTGTATTAGATATAGGTATAGTGTCATGAGACAACTTATTTTATGATTTGGTGCTATGTAAATTAGATCAACTGGACTTCAAATTAGTTTAAGTATTATTTCATTGTATTGTTTTCCTATGACTGGCCACTGGCCAGAATTTGGATTAATAAAGGAATCGCTTTAGTTCAAGCGGGGTTAGCTTAACTTTAGTTTCATTTATTTTTTCCTTCTCTAGGGCAATCACACGACTTGTGGCTCCCCTGATGTTGATGAATATATTTAAATCATAAGTAAGCAGTTTATGTCCTTGACAGGCTGTTGTGCCTCTTCCATCATGCCTTTTCTTTTCTGAAAAAACAGACTCTGTCTTAGTTACGATATCCTGTGTAAAGCAGACACAAATGTCACTGCAGCAGCTTAGGTGTAAATCACAACAACACACCAACTGTACAATGGGTGTAATGGCTTCATCACTGAGTCCACCCACTTTACCCAGCAGTCTTCAGCACTCATCTAATTATAGTGTATGTAAATGTGGATTAGGCTGTGATTTTGGGGAGCTTTGGAACAATGAATCATATCAGACTTTGAAAAAGCTTGATAGAAAAACAACAATTCAAAGCTGGAAAGACTGAATCACTGCACACGGCTATAAACATGTCAGATGAGTCACTTCCTTTATAATATGCCCATAATCACCATCATTATAAAATTATGTTGTGCACACACCTCCTGTGACCTCTGGGTTGTTGCATTGCTCAATGATGGTGAGTCACTTTGGAGAAGTTCTACTCACCAACAAGAAACTCCTGTTACTTTTATCAGAGTATTGGATCCTTACAGCAAGACTGGAGACCCATTGCACAGTGTTTATTTGCTGTAAAACAGCCTTTAAAAACATTATTATAAACCTCAGTTTGGAAAGGATGTACTGCGCTGTTGTATGGACTTACGGACTCCTGCATGCTTTCGAAGCTTTTTCTCCTTTTTCCTTGTCTTCGATGCTTTTTCTGCCATCTCGTTTACATATTTCCGCCCACAGAGTTGTTTTTTGTAGATTGCCGATGCAGGTATATTTACATATGTTCAATGTAGTCAGAATGTATTCCTGACCACATAGTGTCCTAGTATTTTCATTACAAACTCACAGTATAAATGGGGAGCTGGAGGCACCAGTGACGTGAGCTCCCTCAAGAGGAGAAGAATGATGTCATCTCAAGGCGCCTATACATAATTCAGCCTGCTGGCTCACAGTGAGGTCAGGTCTGCAGTGTTCTGCTCCAACAACCATTTGTAAAAAGCAAAAATGGCTCATGGGTTTTTAATGATCTGGCCTGTTAGTAAGAGCAAGGGTGCTGAGGTGACACGGTAGACCAGCTTTGTGTGTATGACCGAAAACTGTTCAGCTGTTCTGATGCATGTAAAGTCAACGGTAAAACCCAGAAATTAGCATGTTTTAGCTTCAGTGCAGTTTCTCTCATCTAAGGTCAGACTTTGTAATCTGCTAACAGTGTTTGTGTGCGTGTGTGTGAGTCAAACATTGGGTGTTTCCTGCTGTCATTGTGACTGACCTCAGACTTGCCACCTTCTTTTGTCGGATCATATGACACTTGATAAGCTCCTGTAATTATCCAGATGTCTCTTCTTTCACATAATGTCTTTGTTTACTTATAAAAGATGAAAGTCAGACATGTGGGTTATTTATGAGTGTATATGTTTACTTTAATTCAAAGGATTTTATTATTTTTTGGGACAATTACTGAAACAACTTGATGACTCGGCCAACCCACCCTTCAAAACAACTCTCATTAAGCTCAACAGAGAAAAATGACCACACAGACCACATCCTTGTGGCAGGAAAGCTTTCACATGCAGATGTACAGCCTGTAATTATGACCTTACTTCTCAGTTCATATATTATTCTTGCCTGCCGTTCACACGTTGTCACAATGAGTAAGAGTAGGCTGCCCTTCCTCTTCAAACATTAGTAACAAGGTCACATGGGTTACAGAGGTACAAAAAAAAAATCAAGAAAAATATCTTTAAATTCAGCTTTTTTTTTTAAACACTGCAAGTTCAATTAAACGTTAAGTGTTTAAGGCAGTTCTGGGGTTCATAAGTGAGTGGACATTTATAGTTCAAGGTCCCCCCACTAGCCTTTTTTACAGACTTTAACTGTCAACATGCATTTTCAACCATGTCAGGACTTTCATCCAATGGAAAATAAATAAATAAATAAATAAATAAAGTTCAATTTTCTGATGCATCCCATGAGATGCCGTAGAAAACTTCAACCAAGCAAACTGGTGGTTGGATCCCTAACCTCTCCAGTCTGCATGTCAAAGTGTCCTTTGGCAAGATACTAAACCTCAAATTACTTTGTAGAGAAGCCACCAAGTCATTAGTGTGTAAATTGTGAATGATGAAAAATAAAAATAAAAATACAGTCCATTTACCATTCCCCTGTGAAGAATAAGAAAACTCTGGAAAAAGCAAGTAAGAGGACCTTGATTTAAGAAGTTAAGATTTTAACTCTTTCCATTTTTAACATTGAACTTTGAAGCTCCATTTGTTAGTTTTTTTGTTTGATTTGATTTTGAAAAAACTTTCAATCTAATTTTCAACTTGAACAATATTCATAGAATCTGATTACAGAAATATAATATGCAGCCAAAACCCCTTCAGCTGTTTATTGCTTTCTTTAATTACTTTGTGAGGCTGCAAACACAACCCAGTGTACTTTAAACTGCTGCGTGTTCTTGAGGCAATAAACACAACTTTTAGATGAGTGGGCACGCAAAAACATCCAGGCATCAGTGTAAATGAAAACTTATGTACCCTACAAAGCATTTCTATTATTGCAGTAACACTTAACTTTCCCCGGCTCTTTAGCATATCAATAAACTGTATGATTCCGAAGAGAAAATTAATCTGTTACCAAAGACTGATCATGGAGAAAAAGGGAAGGAACAGAATGGAACAATGCAAATTATAACACATGGATAAGAGGTTACTCAGTGGTTCAGTGGGGATATGAGTCGCTCTTTAGAGAGATGAGAGGGATTTTCGGCATGACAGAGGCTGGGATGGCTATGCAATCTAATGTCACTGGATTAATGTGGATGAGGAGGGAAAACCCCTTCTAAAAAGTTTTTCATTTTCAAGGCAGAAATAATGACAAGAAGAATATAAAGTGCCAGAGAAGGATTTAGCGTCATTAGCTATCCTTTATTACAGGATAAACAACATTCCCGATTTACTGCACCCCCACACTTTGCTTATTGTGATTTGTGATTTATTGTGCTTTATTGTGACATTTTGTTAAATGGCCATTTTCCACCAAAATTCACACACAGTTATAAAATTATTTGGCCTCGAAAGCTGCAGATCTTGGTCTTGGTAATTTGATTCGTTGCTAATTTGTTTAGTAACTTGCAACATTTATGTCCAATATCAACTATGCCTCTGCCACTGTCAAAAATCAGACATTATTGTACAGACATACTGGTCTTAATGGTAATTTTGTTTTTCCACACTGTAATGCATATAAGCATACTGATATTTAGTCAGAGTTTTCATCACAGAGTTTAGACAGTATTTGCTGATGGGAAACTGCAGGCATTCGAGCTCCTCACTTGAGACACCAGCTGACGTAGGTGGAGGTTTTCAGGAAAATGCCTTCTCTACAACCACATCTAAGCTGATGGCAGGATTTGAAAGCATGTGAGAACACACCATCAAAGACAGACTTGACAAAGATGCGGCTGTGCAAGCAAAACAGTTTGTGTGTTCATGTCCACATGAGAAAATCTTATGAAGGTTTAATGTCATAAAATAAACCTTACTTTTATAACTGCTGCATATTTATCATGTAAAAAGCTAGACTGGGTTTGATTCCTTTGCAAAGCTAAGTTTTTAATTTTGGCAGAGAAAAGTCCTTGTGGCGCTCAACGAATAGCCAGATATTTACCAAAGTTGACAAGATTCTTTGTTTATATTAAATTTATGACAATTAAGCAAATATTTGTCCATTTATTTCAGTCTGGATCAAAGTGGTGGACCAAACAGCACTGAGTGTGGCTACAAAACAGTTGTTTTAATCTATCACACCCCTCAAACTGTAAAAATGTCCAGCTGTTCACAAGGTTCACAGATGTTTATTTATTTGGAGACATTGTCCACGAAAAAACACAACAATTTATTTGGCAGATTTAAGAACACTGCAGAATGTGTTGATTAATCAAAAACACTTAATTCCATCTTTTTATCTTGTGAACACATTTCTTTTTATTTAAAAGGGGGGATTTTGGTATCAATATTTCACTTATATTGCTTTTAATAAAATTCAAAATACACTGAGAAAATAAGTTCAGAACCACTGATTTAGATTACAATCTTGCTTACAAGACAGTGATTCTTATGTGTACTTTTGAAAAATCTTGAGCAGTGAGCATCACAAACATTTATTACCACAATTCTCATGAAGAATTCATATTTTTCATCTGCACCAAACTGTGACTTCAGGATGACAGACTGTGTAATGGCTCTAAATATGTAGTCATGACTTCATAAAAGTATATGTAAGATTTCAGAATGAGCAAGCGAACGATAGAATTATAGATGAGCTTCTTGGCTGCTTATTTATCCAGTAATTCTCTTATTAATAAATTAGAAGCTTCAGTATGTTTGTGTGCATGTATGAATAGGCCATGATGTCATTCTGCATGCTTCTGTTTCTCAAAGGATATCCAGCTTCAAGATAGCTTATTGAATAATAATACAACAACAGCATTAAACGCTGGAGTGTAGCCTCAGACAGCAGCATAAATATTGCGCTCTCTTTCATCTTTTATGGACTTTTTGTTATGAGTTGGCCAAAGAGCTCTATTATGTACATAAGAACCACCATTACACACTAGAAAAACTGTAAACATCACATGTAGCCTTCATATGTACAGCATTGCCTGTTAAAGCTCATGCATGAAGTCAAGGCTCATTCAGAAACTCTGCATCAAACAAACAAGCATTTGAGTGGGCTTGCACGAGGTTCTTCTATATTACAAAAATATCCATAATTTCAACCTATGTACACTAATTAAGGCTGATGCCGTTTGCTTTATTTTTTATTTTAAAAAGAAAATGCACACCGATATGCTATTGCGGCTAAGGCGACACATGTTGCAATTTGATAAGGTGGAGAGGTTGTTATGGGTTAATTGGCATGATGTAGTCAACAGGCATGCATACGGCACTTTAATGTACAGACATGGAGGACTTCGATCCTAAGAAGAATGCCAGCTCGTCAATTTGGCAATATTAGGAATGTTTAAAGCAGTCTTGTATGTGTTGGTGCAAAGGGAGAACAAGTAAAGAAATGGACAACATGTCAACCTCTCAGCCCTTCATTTATTCATAGGCTGAGGCTATTTGGGAAGGATAATATTGTGATACTAAATTTTGGAGACTGCTAAAGCCTAGTCTCCAGCTGATCATATGGCATAACATTATGGTAACATTAGCTAATTCAGGTGCAAAATCTGTAGAGACTGACAAACAAAACATTGTCAAGCTTGGCAAGCAGTAACACCTATCAAACACAAAGACGACAGTAAGAAAAGAACAGGAGGAGAAGGAAAACCCTGAAGTTAGAGTCCTTCGGCTTTTTCTCTTTACAAACCCACAGACGACCTCCCTCCATGCAGCAATGCCACGTAATGGGTAACTTAAAAGCCCTTCCTAACAGTGTGTACTAAGGCTGTCGTAACTGCCTTACACAACTACATCAGCCGAACATGTTGTGTATGTGAGAGAGAAATAAATTCCTCTCAGCCTGCCTGTCGCTTCATCCATATATGTGATTCTAGAGAAAGGTCATGAAATTGTGTAGGCAGGTGGTGTAACTGCTGCCACTTCAGTGTGTTTGTATCACTGTGGTCAGCCATGTCAATGATAGTATGGTTCTATCAGGGGAATTGTAAAAATGAAGGATGGGGATGTACAGATGGGAAGAACAGTTTATAATGGACTGAGCAGAGATGTCTGGAGATATTTCAATATTATATACTTTTATATTGTTTGGGAGCAGTCCTGCCTTTCTAAAGAGGTATTTTTCAGTGTTGATTAGATCTCACATTAGCCGAAAATCTAAACCAGAGTCAATTAGTTCTCTTTCTGCTTCCAGGTAAAGTCGAACAAAGTTTTAGGGGAAAACTTTGGAAGTCTTCCTTCAGATTTACAGGAAATCCTCCCGCCTGTGCCAGCAGCACATGAATGCTAAAGACAAACACCTCATCCCTTCAAACACCAACAAGCCCACAATAAACCACATCAAATGCATTCTGCAACCAGCAAGGCTTCCTGATGCTGGTAAACAGTAACAGACTGAGCCAGCTGCATCACGTGTGTATACCCACACGTGACTGCCATGTTTACCTGATGATGAACATGCAGACACTTGCGACACAGTGTTACTCTGCTTCATCAGTTGTGGGCTCAAGCAGATTGAGACCAACATGGATATGTGGAATTATGAAACTTCCCTTCATAGAGTCATAAGCACCATAACTGCTGAAAGCTTCTGTATTTTCTAAGGAGGCTTCTGCTCTTAAAGTGTCACACCCTGAATGTTTTGCAAGTATTAAGTACTTGTATTACTTTGTCTCTCAGGGAAGTTACTCACGCAGCTAATCTGCCAAAGCTTATGTCTCCTTCTGTGCTCTTGACACATGCCTCTTCAGACCTACATGGCTGCATGTTAGCATAAATAATGGACAGTTAATATGGATCAATATGCATTTTTAAGAACAGTGAAGGAAATGGTTCAAATGATAATTTAAAACTAATTTAAAACTTAAACTTGTGTAAAATAATATGTGGAGCAGAGACGTTCGCACAGGTCTTTTTAAAACATAATTATCTGCAAAAGTAAAAACGGATTGTCCAGAACACAGATAAGAGTGCAGTTACTTTTTGACAAGCAAATAACTTTAAAAGATATTTAAGGTATGTAACTGTGTGTTTAAGTTCTTATATGCTGAGCCATCTGCAGAAATACTGCAAGTTAGGGTTAAGTGGCATCTAAAGAATGAAGTCTACATTCTGAAGTGAAGTTCACACTGACTATGATTTTCAAATGAATGGCTAGGCATGGGTAAAAGAGAGATTCTTCAGGAAGTATCATAATGCACCAGTAATGTAAGGTCAGAGAGAGAAATAAAGAGTTTGGTGAGGGTAAGGTGTCTGAGTCATCCTCTCCCATAGGCTGCTTATTTTGGTTGGATAGGAAAGTAATATCCGTAAGGAAGGTTTGAATGACGTCAGAGGGATGTCTGTGTTTGGGAGGGTGATTGAGGAGGTGTCACCATCCCAAGTAGGCCACCATCGCTGAAAAAAATTAATACCACAAGATACACTGCACAGCAAAAAAACAAAACAACAAAAAACCCATTTAAGTTACACAGTAAATTAAGGTATGCAGTGCAGCTAATGCTGATTTAATCTCATTTAGATTTGCATTATTTGCATCTTCATGTCATTAATCCAGTTTTATCCATTTATTGATTCAGGGTGCAGAGTTAAATAAAATTAATTTAATAAAATACTAGCTGTCCCATTCTTGCTTGAACAACATCTTTTCACAAACTTTTTACTGTCAATGCCACTCAGTTCATGACGCTCGCCCACAGTCATATGTTCCAATGGGATAACCCATTTTGAAATGGGTACTGTACTTCCTGCAAATGTGGGTCAGAGACTGAACTCGCTGAACTCAGGGACACAGTTTGTTGCACACACATTAACAGACACACAGATTTCCTGTATTTTTTAATTCAAAGGGCATGTTGCATCCAACTCTCATGTATGCAACTATTCATTTTATATGGCCTAACTGGTTTGACATTTGACTGATACATTGTTTTTCCTTGGTGCCTGTGTGCCTTACAATGAAACTCTACTGCTGACAAGTCCTTGTTGTGAAATCATAAATACAACATGACATTGTTCAAGTGCTCTGTTACATGTAAAATAAAGTACAACCTGTCAGCAGTGTGCTGAAAGGCATCTATCTTGACAGAAAGCTATAAAAAAAGAAGAATGCTCTGCTCCTTGAACCTCTGGTCAGCAACAATCATGGATATTTAATGTTAAGCTATTCATCTGCTTCCTGCATGGTTATGGGTTTTATCACCTAGCCCTATAACTAACGAAAATATACAACTAATTGTCAATTGGTGATACAGAGTCCATGTGTTCCACCATATTTGTTGTTAGTGTTGTGCGTCAATAAGTGTCCCATCTCAGAAGCTTGGGTATCACCCATATTTCTGAATTTCCCACTGGTGATTACAGCACTGACAGATCGTTCATGTGCTCACAATAGGGGTGTACAAAACTGTCATTATCTTAATCTGGTCAACCAAGAAATTATCTGGATCTGTATAGAAAATCAGAAGTGGGCAGAGCTTATACCAGCAGTTCATTCTCCCACTTTTTTGCAACAATTAGGCCTTTTGTAAAAGATAAGAGCAGACGTAATCAAATTTTAAAATAAACATTAGATTAAATTAGATTAAATTATGTTAAACCTGGTGATATAGCTGTTGCACCCTCAAAGCATCAAATTAATTTACTCTAGGCATATAATTACGAACACACCCATATTACTGTATTTAAAGGTCACAAGGAATAATTAACATTCATCATTTCAGTTGTGCAATATTCAAGAATCTTCCAAAGAAAAGTCAGTATAACTCAGGTACAATATCCTTTAAATCAAAGCTAAACAAAAAGCCCAAGCATAACTGATAAATTAACCATTTAAACATGAGGATTAACCACAAGATACACAGGGTTTAAATCAAAAAGCCCTCAACAAGTTTCAACATGTGGTTACATTCAAAACAGCCTAAATGCCAGTTGCCTTAAAAATGCAGATTTTTGTTTTTTTGTTTGTTTTTTAAGGCATTTCTACGTTACAGACTACAGCAGGCTAGCAGAAGCTAGTGCTAACAGCATGCTAACCACTGCTAGCGGAAGCTATTTTAGAGCTAATTTAACACGATATGCAGATATACCTCACCTCTGATTGTGGGGGATTTAAGAGGGTTAGGGAGAGTTTGCTACTCAGCTCCACATTTCCTGACTTGCTGACCAGCTCGAGGAAAATAAAGGAAGGTCCTTGTTGATGTTCATCAGTTATTACGCAAAATAGGCAAACGGACTGAGCTTCTTCTTTCTGTGCTCACAGTTTACTGGTGGATCGCAAAGAATTTTTTGGTTCATACTGCCACCTACTGTTATTTCTGAATAGTATAGAGTATATTTGAGCATAAAAAGATTTCGATTTAAGCTTAATATCCATGTCTCTCTGAATTCATATTCTCATTCGGGCACATCCCTTGCTCACAACTCATAAATATGGTAAAACGATGTTTCTGAGGAGCACATTAAGGACACATATGCTACTAGTGGCTGATGTAGCCATGAGCTTGCCTCAAGCACAGGAGCTAAGGAGCTACGGATGTGTAAGCTCCCTTCTCTCTAACTTGGCCCAACAAAATTTGGCATCCCTTAGGGGATTTGTCAGACTTCACTTTAAAGCATTATACAACTCTTTCACATTTCAGTTAGCACTCTTCAAGACCTGTAAACAGACTTCTGTGTTTACTTTTGAAAAAGTCACCCTTTAAAAATTAAGAATTTCTCCCTTGATCAACGACAACAGATTAGTTTGATTTTCTTGTGTCTAAGATTAAAGTGGCCCCATGTGCCAGTGAACATATCCTACCTCGAGCCCAGAGTGAGTTACAAACTCTGTCACCTACATTCAACTGAATCCAGCCCCTTGTGCCACACTGGCTTTGAACCTGTCAATGTTTATATCTGAGGTAACAAATGGTGTCAGTATGTCTGCAGGACTGGATTTTGAGGAGGGCACAGTGGGAGGCTTACAAAATGTCTTTGTGGGCGCCCGCTGACAAGCAAGGAAAGATTCTCAGACTGGGTTATGCAAGACGTTAGTCATCATGGCATGATTCATTTTCTCCGTCTCTTGTCTCCTTCCTTTATTCCCTTGTTCCTCTCCCCACTCTTACACTCCTTTCCGTTTCGTATCTCTTTTCAATTGGGGGACTGAAGGAGACAAGGAATGAGACAATGGTCACTTTATAACTTTCTGCTGTAGGTGGAAAAAAATATTCTGAGTCAAGGGAGATCAGGCAAGAAGCAAGAGGAGTAAAGAAGACAGAAAAGTTTTCTGAACTTGCATTGAAGGTGTACGGATACTATCAACTTGTTACAGAAGATGAAGGCGTCAGTCAGAGGATTAGCTAATATGACATGTAACCCATTGACCCACATCTTCCTTAATAATAGTTAAAACAAACAAAACTCTTTGATTTTACTCTTCAACAATATTCAATTCTCTATTGCTGTGATTTTTTAGCTGACAGTTGCCTGGTTCCAGTCCTCTGACTCAAAACCTATGTGTCCAATTTTCTGATTCAGTAAGGTATAGCTGTTACAAATGGCTGTTACCTGGTCGAAGAAATGTTGGAGACGAACTCAAACAGGTCATATTATCAAGGTAATAGGGATATTTGTATAATCTAGTGTTAGTTACATTAACAGTTTAACCATTGTTCTAAAGTACTGCCCATAATATAGTCAAATAGAAAAGCACTCAGAGAGTGCAGACCTCCGCCAAGGCAGCTCACCCCCGCCAGAAGCTGATCTGGTGCCCGTAGCATAACGGAGTAACGTGAGTAAGGGAGGCCTGGAGGTGCTAGA
>JAQLOL010000023.1:27405674-27415859 GCA_029783665.1 Naso thynnoides
CCCGAACGTAACATAAAAAATACCCCAGGGTTGAATTTGCCCGGAATTGTCCTTTAATAGGAAGAGTCTCAGAAATCTTTGAGTGCATACTTGAAAAGCTTCATCGTTACCAGGATGGGGCAACATTCACAAAAACACAACTACCTAAAGGAATTTACTACACAGGCTCAGGAACACTGTGTGAAACCACTCTTGGTACACTCAAGTTTTGGGGGTGGTTTGTAAATTATTCCAGTCATTTTTATTTGCACAGAGGTTTCCACATTGTCTCCACTGTTGACTGTCTTGTAGCAAGACAGAATGTTTAAACATTTTAAAGCTCATTCCAGTTGTGGTGAGGGGAATTGCTTTTAACAATCTTATCCAGGGCTAAATCCAACTCTGCTGCTGGAGGCATAAGATATTCTACCGCAGCCCTCTGAGGCCAGATAATCTGCATATTATCTGCAGTGTCATAATTCCATTAGTTACTGTGGGTGGTTGTTAATGGGGGTGGGTTTTGTTACCTTTAATGAAGATTGGCTCAATTTAAGATCAATTATTTCAAAGGAGAATTGTTTTAAGTTGATATTATGGTGGGGTAAACGTTAGGCTACGTCTGCTCATTGTCTGATTTCACTCCTTTAGGCTGCTGGTGTCTGGGACTTGTGATAGCATGCAAAGAGCTAACAACAATGACTGTAAAGGACTGCCTATACTAAAACAGGCTTTAGAGAGTTTTTCCATGGATGATTATGATTTTTTTTTAAGTTGTTTGTTAATTATGTGTATGGTTAACATGCACTAAGGATATTTATTGCTCTAAAGAAGTTTAGATTATGAGCAGCTACTAATTGCCACACAGCATTGTACAATTGCTGAGGAAAAGGTTAGTTGGGTTAATGGAAATGCTAGGATAAGTCTTCCAGTGGTAAAGGTTAAGGTGGATTTGAGGCCACTGAGCTAACAGACCCTCACAGTGTGGTATTAAATAGATATCTTTAAGTGTGGATAAGCACAAGGGGGCATGAGTACTTACGAGTCCAGATGTTCTAGCATTTGTAAATTCTTCTCTTATAAAAAAGCTTGGAAGTTTATGTTGATTTTTCGTCCTGCTGTATCTCACTGACACTGATAATGTGGGGACTGGCTTTTGTGGAATCCTTGGCTTTGGGGAATCAAAAATAAATGTTCAACATAAGTGATCACATGTCAAACTGTGGGTTTACGCTGGCCTTTCTGTTGTCTTTAATATTCCTATGTTCTGCTTAGCTGAACCCTGATGTCATGTATGATCTTTTATTGTCTGTTATGTTGACTATTGTTTCTGTAAAGCACTTAGGTCAACTCTTGTTTTTAAAAGTGCTATATAATTAAATTCTGACTTGACTCGGTTTGATTGAGTGTGAATGTGGAGAGCACGTGAGGAGCTGCTTTACCATAGATGCTAAATTGCAGCTGACTGAAAAATAAAGAAGCACTATCTGTCTGACCAGGATGCAGTAATAATGAAGAAGGAAGAAAAAAAATCAGAACAAGACGCAGCTTCTGAAGAAACACCTGTTCACATCTGGCCAGACTTTTTACAACAAAATCTAAAAAAAGAAAACAGTTACATACAAAGTGCTTGCTGTAACCCCTAAAAACATCAAGATCTCCACTTTAAAATTACTCTTCTGCCGTAAGGTCACCAGATCTCTCAGATATAAAAACAGGGGACATTTCCAGTCCAGCGTACAAAAATAATTCAATATCATTATGATATTAAAAATAGGTACAATTACATTTACATGTATTTTGAGGCCTTGCAAAGGGTGTAGTGGACCATCATGTCTTCTTGGTCTGAGTAACAGGGGCATATAAATAGAATTTTTTTTTCTATGATCAGTCTTCCTTCTCCTCTGAAACAGAATTACGTTGTAAAATATAACAATAACATAGAAACAGTGAAAAAGATCTCCAGGAAAACAGATAATAACGCTAAATAACGTTATTTTGCTTTTTTTCTGTCTACATACATAACGTTGATTTGCTTCTTCTTCTGTCTGTGGAGTAAACGAGCGAAAACAGAGACAGAGTCACTTTGCTATTGCAACCCACGCTATGGTCAAGGCATTAGCCTATGCGTAACCAGAATCACAGATTTTGGCATTTATTTCACTTTTAGAATTTTAATCTACAGTTTAAATTTGGGAACATTTCCAGGGACAGCTCCAGGCAGGGACATATAACCCAAAAAGGGGACTGGCTGCAGAAATTGAGGACATCTGGATGCCAGTATTAGGAGGGTTGCTTTGGAAAGGTCGTAGGTTAAAGACAGTTACCCTATTTAAAATGTAATAAGTAATGTTACTATTTCAATTACTTTACCAAATTAATGTAACTTATCTTGTTCGATTACTATTATAAATTTCTTACGAATGTTTAACTTTTAACTATTTTCAAATGTTTAAACCAGGCAGTGTTAATGGCAGATGTGAGGCGCTGCAAATTCACACAAGAGAACCAATTAAAAGAAAACAGATCAGAATAGGTCATACTTTACTAAACAGCCTTGACTGGTAATGTCTGAAGAAGGCATTGTGCACATCAAAAAACATGCAAAGTTACAAAATTAATATTTTTCAACATATAGCCTAAGCTTTTCACAGAATATATTCATATGTAGCCCCCTTTGTTACCATTAACATTTTCATAAGTAACTTAATTACACATTTTTTTCTCAGTAATTGCAATGTATTACAGTTAAATTTATTGTGTGATTAAATTACGAAATTTTGTTACATGTAACTAGTCACTCCCCAACACTGCTGGTCACCTCATTGCAACCTTCACAATGCAATGTTGTGTTGTTGGTAATGTTGATTTATTTAGTCTCTGTGTATGTCTAGAGGCAGGTTTTGCAAATGGCAATCTTTATTTTTACTTGAGTAGTCTTTTATGGCCATTACATGAAACAACGAAACAGAAATGTTTCACAATTAAGGAGCCAGGTCACCTGGTGAACGGATGGAAAATGACACTGGGAACTGACAAGAGGTTTGAAGAATATCGCTGTAGAGGGGGGACGGAGAGAGAAAGAGGTCCGATCCAAATATTAGTCCAAAGGTGTAAGTCTCCGTGGAATTAACTGACAATCTTTTTCGCCTCTGAACTTTGTATATTTTGTGTTTGTTTTGTTATTGTGCAGATATCGTGTTTTATTGTTGTTGTTGTTTTTTTTTACAGTTTGTTTTTGTCTTCATTTTTGTGGTGTCATTAGGCCCTGTATTTACTGTATATCTTATACAAAGTTATTTTATTTTTTTCCTGCAATCTTGACCAGAATTCTGTGGCATTATAGGGGATATAGGGGATTTTGCACTTCAGTGGAAATTTCCTGAATAAATAAAGGATAAATAAAAGAAAAGAAAATCAGCTCGCAGCTTTAATGTTTGAGCATGTTAATTCATGGAATTACAAAATGATTTTAAAAAACAACGAACAAAAAACAACTATGTGATATTATTTATTTCTTTGAAACAACACATCAACCCAAAAACAAAAAAGGAAAGAAAGCCACACTTCCACACTGTATTAAACAATTGCCACTGTATGGAATTTTATTGTACAACTTCTATTGTCAAAACAATCGAGGCACTGAGACCAAATGCAAGATTTAAAAATCATCCAGGCTCAAGCTTTACAGAGAGAAATGCAGTTAAACATATTTCATATTTGTTTTCTCTTCATATGATAAACTTACAAATTAAACAAATAACAGAAAAAGTGTTCTTAAGGCTACATTTAGATGTCACAAACGTCCTGAGAAGATAGGTGGAATCCAGAGGCAGTTAGTTTTAAGACTCAGTGGCAACATTTTATTGACGAGATCATGGCTAGAGACATCATCTTGAAGTTCGGATTGTTTATTGGCAGCATATTGGGTGTCCAGCACTTTGTCAATTGTCAAATTATCAATTGTGCTAAGGGTGGTGCACAGAATTGCCAGGACAACCACAAAGAAATAAGTGATTTTTTTCCTAGTCTGAACAGCATAGAGAAAGTTGCCAAAGGGTTTGAAAAACTGGTACAAAATAAGACTTGGAATGAGGCTGCCAAAACACAATCAGGAAGATTACTTTTATTATAAACAAATTAGTTCTCTTCAAGCTAAGCTTCAAACTATCTGCAACTCCTCTGAGAAATTTTGTTTTTGTTGGATATTGACAAAATAGCCATTTTATATTTGAGCCACATTTTATTCAGTGATGGGACTTCCGTAGGGCTGGGTGTCACAACCTGGCTCTAAGCCTTGTCAAATATGAGAGTGGACATGAGATGGCAAAAATATGAAGTGTTTATTTGCATAAATAAAGTGGTACTTAAATGAAATACAAATATGAAGTGTGTAAGTCTGTATTATCAGTAGTGATGTGGATGCGTGATGAATGTAGTGTAAGTTGTCGTGAAGTGTAAATCAAACTAGGGTTAAATAAACCAGACAGAACGTGGGCTGAAGTTGGATCTTTTATCCTGTGAGAGAGCACCGGGCTCAGGTGCTCTCAATCTGGATGTAGCCATGCCCACATTACCTGCAAGAATGGAACACAGAGCACCTCAGCACACCACCACAGACATACAGTAAGACGGGCAGGGCCAACATACTGAGTGATACAGCTGAAAAAGTGTATCAATATAAAATATTTTATAATAGTCGATATCAATAATTATTGATGATTTTTAGTGACCTGTCTTTGATGATGAAAAATATTTTTTTTTAAAAGAGAGAAAATTTTACATATAACCACTTTATTTTGAACCACCTTATTTTCAAGGCACACAGGTAATAATTTTAACACTAAAACACTATCAGTGAGGTTGTTAAGTAACGTGACTCATCTATCAAAATAAATACTTATTCAGGGGCAGACAGCCTGTGGAGCGGGGCTGTGTGCAAGTTGGCTGAGAGAGTTGATCAGCAGAGAAGGTCTGCCACTTAAGAGCTGTAATTATAAGCCAGGATTATATGCAAATAATTGTACGAGTGCAAAAACTGTTAGAATGCAACATGCAGCATTTCATATCCATATTTTTCGAGCACCAGTCCATCCATGTATTCCTGTGCGCTCCTCAGCACGGGCATGAAGCGCTTTTCTTGTGAGAAAAAAAGGCCACTGTAACGTTTCATGATTAGATACTCTATGTACAGTGTAAATAGCAGTGACTAAACATTGCACATGCTGGCACATCTCCAGTTGATGGGCTGAGGGTGGCTGGTTGGAAAATTTAACATATCGCCCAACTCCACCGCACACCTGTAATTTGTAGAACATGCCATTATTTAGGGGCATGATGAGCTATTTATGAGCCAGTGCAGAGAAACGGTTTTGTTTTTTTTCCAAGAAGCCATGAGTTTAACTATCAAACTTTCTAACAAATTATTTTTTTATTGTATTGATGACGTGTCTAGTCCCAACATAGATCGCTATCATTTTATTGTTTTTCTAAAGACTGATTGCTTCTGTCTTCTGGGCTGAGGTTGTTTTCCCGTGAGCCTCATTTTCTGCCTCAGCCACACTGGTGTAATGGAGGAACTGGAGCCAAAACCTAAAAACCCTGACACTCCTGCTCTTGACAGAGAAGTGAGACTGGGAAGATTCTTGGGATAACTCAATGAGAGGAATGCGTTTTGAAGAAAAACTCATTGGATTTAGAGTGATTAAAACAAAACAACAAGTGCTTTGGACACAGCTGGCTTGACAAAAAATTCCACCATGCCAAGTCCAAACACACTACATGCAAGTATTATTGAAGAAAGTCAATAATAACTAACCAGAGTGGCTGCAAACAAAAAAGCCACATGTTAAGCATTACTTGTAACTTTAATGTGTTCTAAATTAAATATAATTGAATTTGCTGCTAATCGTGTGCGCCAGCTAGATTCACTTACAGAATGGCATGTACATGACATTTATTTATCCGCCTTACAATAATGTGTGTGATGATATGCACAGGGAAGCATTTAGTTTAACAGAAGTTAACAGCAGCTTTTGTGACAGAGCAGGTAAAAACAGGGCCACACACAGCCAGTACCATATGTGTAAGCCATGTGGCCAGGTCAAGGAACAGTCCAATTGCACAGATATAAATTTAAGATGGTTGTCTCACCTTGCAACTCCGCTGGCACAAATCTAACAGGATTACTAAATCCTAATCGGGATTGAGTTGTATCGACAGATGCGAGTGTTCATTAAGTGAAGAGGCACCTTCAGCCCCAATGTTCCGAACGTGAGGTATTAGAGAAAGTCTGTCAGGGCATTACCTGCCCTGGATTTTAGCATCAACTGGAAACGTGACTCACCTTGGAGTTGTGCCACGACTGAGCCGAAGGTTTTGAATTTCTTGATGGAGAAGTAAATGGTGGCAAGGATGAAACTAAGCCTGTCAACTCCTTGCAATAAATCTAATTAATAGTAATTTAGAATATCAGATATCCTTGTTTCAGTTAATGCGCTTATGATCACTGTTCGTTAGAATAACAATTTATAATTTGGGGAATAAGCCTCAATAAAAGAAATAATAGAATGTCAAAGGTACACCATTTTTACATTTTTATTTTCATTGAAAGAGAGACTGCTTGATTTGGTTAAAGTGACAAAAGGCCCCCAAAATTCACGTTTCTGCAGCTTGTAGATAAAGCCTAATGCACTTAGCTGTAAGGAAACTTTAACATATTGTTGCACTCTTAGGGCTACCAAGAAAAATAGGTGAAGTAAGACAAAATCATTTCCAAATGCAGACCCACAGATCAGGGATTAGAGCAAAAGGTTTGTAGGTTTGTTACCTCTTGCTTAAGCCACTTTATGCAGCTTTACTCCAAGGTACAAGGTGAATTAGTCCATGGAGCCCAGAGGGCTTAGACCTGTTATTTATTAGTCTTAATTGGGTCAATATGATGCTGGAAAGTCTTGAGGTTAGTCACTCTATGAAAAAGTACACTAATTGGGAATAAATATGTTTCCCAAATTACAATGTAATTGAGAAAAGCTGAAGTTCGAAATCCCCCATGCACTTTGTCACACTAATTCACTGGCAAAAACAGTAAATACTTCCAGTGTGCATGGGAAAGGGGGAAAAAATTTTTTTTAAAGAGGTCAAAACTTTACCCAAACGTGATGTTTGTTTCAAATGGTTTTATAGTGGTTACTACTTACTTTTATGATGCATCTTCTCCATGTTACGCTGCCCTTCCTTCCCTTTAGGAAGAATTAAATCTTGATCAAATTCAGGCAGGGTTGGTTATTTTATCCACACTTATTGTTGTAATGGTTGAAATGGTCTTCACATCCTGACAGAAATCAATCATTTTCTCTAAAAAAGGACCAACAAGATCCGTCATCTCTAACTGCTGTAATCCTGCAAAAACTCTGACCAATCACTGCTTGGAGGTCCGGATGGAAAGAACCAATCAAATGCCTTCCTGCTTTCCTGCGCACACTCTACCCTGAGAGTTCACCAGCCAACATCCAATGAGTTTCACTGCTGCCGGAGGTCTTCAAAGTTTACTGTAGAAGGACAGAGAGAGCTCAGACAAATTTGCAACTGCCATGGCTAAAGAAAAGACTGATAGAAACAGAGAAGCTGCGACAAGAATGAGTTTAATTAAAGCTTTATGACAAACAAGAGTTGTGGGGCCTGAAAAGTGATGCCATGTTTGCTGGTTTCTGTCGTCTGTTTATGTGTATTTGAGTGCATCCTCTGCTGTAATGTCACATTATTTGCTTAGCATGCCTCCATGACAACATGTTATCCTGCAGAGTTGTGTGTCTATTGTTGTGTCTCCTTACATTACTGATTACAGTTGTCCTTCCCTGCTGGAAAGTTAAGATCATTAAAAGGCATAAGGCAATCTTTATCATAGTTTTGACTCTACAGAATATTGACAATATTTATGCAATATGATCAGAAGCTGTGGCAACACCTCATTCACCTAGAGTGGGGAAGAACTCCTTCTGCTGTGGTCTTCTACCCTCCACATCACCAACAAAGCTGCTTTCTTGTTGTAAATCTCGCTGTGGAAAAGAGGTGGAGGGGAGAGCTATGAAAGGCTGAAGAGATTTATCATTTAGACCTCTTCCCCTCATCACCCTCTCAAATGTGAGTTCTGCTTGACTTAAGATGTCCTTCTACGCATTGAATGCATGATGGAAAGCATCCTAAGGGAGGCCTTCATCATCACTCTGACTGAGACCTGTACCTGACGGGGCTAAAGTCAGCTTAACAACTTTTTCTTTAGGCCAGACAGAGTAAGGGAGTCAAGTGGATTGTCCAACAGGTGGTGTAACAGCATGAAAATCCACAATCAGATCTGCACTCCAGACTCAGAGATGCTGACATCCCCTCCTGTCATGAGCTGGGTGTACATGTAGAGTACGCGCTTGACGTCAGTTTCCCTCTAGAACATGTTCCCCAAAGTCGGACTGAGTGGCAGAACATCTGTCAACATGACTTAGTTTAGCATGGAAACGTCAAAACTGGGAGTAAAACAAATGATTATCTGCTTAAATTAAAGGCAGTCGGACTCGCCAGTGATTCTTAAAACTTACCAAAGCACCCATGGTTCATGGACTTTGACAGTTAGCCAGAAATCGGGTTTCCTTACAATTATGGATACCTGATTTCGATGCCAGGAAATACACAGAGCTTGAGGGCATAGCTACAAAAGTCTGGACATCTGCCACCCATCATGATGCTAATAAACACAATTTCAACACTATTTGTATAAAGTTTTAAGTGTCTAAACTTGCTTTGTGGTAGCATTACTACCCTATAAATGAAAACAAGGTTTGTCTTGGAGCTAACACTACTTTTGTCCAACCAATCCCCATTTGTTTGTAGAACACTGTTGTCAACATCATGAAGGCTTTTTAATAAAGCCAACAACTGCTAAAGTTACAACTATAAAAAATGTCTATGACATTTTGTTAAATCTGTAAGTGCAGTCAACTGCACAACAGCTCTTTCCAATTTAAGATGTGTTTTTGTGTTTAGCCACAAACAAACACTACCACTGCCACTTAGTGGGCCTATCTGTGGTGACTTCTGCCAGTGCTGATGTCATGTGCCCTCTATACAGCCAAAAAGCCTTCACACACAAGGACTGAGCTATTAAATCCATTCACCACATTATTAATATGATTTCAAATCCAAGCCATGGACGGGAATATAATAACATGAAAGAAAGACAAGCATTTCAAAAAATAAATTAAAACACTTCATGCCTGCCACAGAGTTCTGAAATTAAAACCAGGTACATTTCCAGTTAAGAATGCGAAAATTGTTAAATGTAATCATTATGAAATAAAAATGGGGACAATTAGCCTACAGTTCCATGTATTTCGATGACTAGCAAAGGATGCAGTGAACCACTGTGTCACTTTGGTCTGGTTAACACAGACATATAAATGTATTTTTTAATTTTGTCATTAAAATCACATTCCTGCCCCTTTCAAAGAACCATACCTCTTCTTGTCTGCTTGTCTCATCCCTCTGCTTGTGTTGCTCTTTTTATCTTCTTACCTTTTCTTTTTCTTATCTTCAACCTGCTTCCTTATCTTCACTTTACCTGTTCATCTTACTCTTGCGTGTTCTCTTTATCCTATTAATTTTTGATATTCACTTTCTCCTACTGCTCTTTTCCTCATGTCTCCTTCACTCATATTTATATTAGTAATCCTCCTCTCTTAGAACAGAGCCATGTCATAAAATACTGAATTGGCTATCACATGGTGTCTTTACAATAAACTTTGTTACAGTCAGTGACAGAGGTCTCCAATCCGCTCCAACTCTGACTTGCTTCTTCTTCTGCCCTCATAAACAAACTAATTTACTTCTTCTTCTACCCATGGAGTAACCAAGCCAAAACAGGGACAGTGCCACTCTGCCACTACAACTTACATTGTGGTCAAAGGTGGTAATGCATTCATCTGCGCACAAACAGAATCACAGCTGCTGCACCTTTTTCAGTTCATGTTTTTTTTTTTAAATCCATCATTGAGATCAGGGACAATTTTAGCGACAGCTGTAACAGTTGACAGGTTACCCAAGACAGGAACTATCACAGGAAATTGGGGATTTCTGGTCATCCAACTCAACTCAACTCAACTCAACTTTATTTATAAAGCGCTTTAAAACAGCCACAGCTGGAACAAAGTGCTGTACATA
>JAQLOL010000023.1:27444806-27475417 GCA_029783665.1 Naso thynnoides
TGTAAGATTATTAAATTAGAGTCTAGTTTACAATCTGATAAATTTCAGGTAATATTACATTCTTGGCTGAGCATTTACACATTAATATTGAACAACAAACATCACATGTACATGTTTAAAACTGACAGAAGTCAGACGTCAAGATCAGAGAATATTTTTCATTATTGTTAGTTGTCAGGAAACCAAAGATAGACACTTAATTTGAATTATTTGAGGCACTTTGGTTATCTTGTTGTTTTCAAGTTGGCTTTTTTGTTCTCAACACACAACTTTATCTGGTGCAATTATCAAGTTTTATGACCGTGACGTAAACCTTATCTCACATGTGTCTCTTGAGTCTGCAGTGTACTGACCCGAGCAAAAGTAGGAGGAGTGTTGCCGTCCTCTGCGGAGACAGAGATCCGTCCTCTTTCATATGCCATGTCAAAATCTGATCTGAGACTTTTCTGTATACCTGCAGAGACAAAATGTAGATAGTTTTCTTCAACCTTTAATTAATGTTCCGCTTTGTTTGGGGAAAATGCATCATAAACTTGAGCGATTATTGTGTTCAAACAGAACATTTGAAATGCTTTACGGCTGTAAAGGACAAGTGATAAAGTGTATGTGATGTTTGAAAAATTAATCATAAAGCTGTAATCTATAGCAGGGTTCAATAATCTGGAAAAAGAACGTGTTTGATACATGTTTCCTTCTAAAGGCAGTTCTACTTTAAGAATGAATCTATTCATGAGAAATTTAAATGGTCCAAAATTAAAAATAGGGCTCAACATTTCTATTGGTTTGCTAATATTATCGGCTGATATTGGCCTTCTGCAGACATACCGATATCCACATATATGTTCTCCAGCATGCACTGATATTAAAACTGTTTGTTAAGGCAGAAAAATGCTTCCATTAGGGATTTAAAATGGTGTAATTACGTAGGTTATAAAGCAGAGGGGTGGCCTGTTATCTAATAACTAATAAGTGAATTGTTTACTATTCAGTGAAGTAATGTTTGGAAAAAAGTTTGTTAAAATGTAAGATATCCTGCCTCCATTACATATCTTTGTCACTATTTTTTGTTAAATTTAGTATTGGCCATTATCACCAATACTGGTATCAGCATGGCCCCCCAAAAAACCATATCTGTCAGGCCTGAATCAAGAACATTTGTCTTTAAGCCATTAAAGCTATAGTATGTTAGGACAGCTCACCTATCTTTTGAGACACACTAATGTACACTTTATAAACAAGGGTAGGGAAACACCATTTATAAAACAGGAGACTCACGAAGTTCTTCTTTTATTGGACAGTTTGAATTATCTTTCATTCTGGGTCTATAGAGACTTTAGCCATACAGATGAAAAAAGTGAAACGGGTTCAAAACAAACCTAATCTCAGTCTGTTATTTTAGCATTATAAACCCGTCAGCCTTTAAGGTCATAAATGTGTGATCGAGCAGACGTAAGCAGAAATGCATTTTCCAATCATGACTTCTTCTATCACATTCTATCATTCTATCACGGGTCAAAATCTGCGTCTTCATAACCATAAATCTCTTTGTGTTCTGATTCCTGTAGGTAATCCACATCGCTTTGTTTGCATTTTTAACCTCCCTGTGCTTTGTTTAAAAGAAAACATGGATCAGTCTTTACAAGCTGCGACAGGGAGGGTATTAACTGTTTACACATAGATAAAAGACACACACTAAGGAGTCACTAGCTTGAATTAAATGCTTTTAACAAGACTGATAAAACAAGCCCTAAGACTAAACCAGAACAGATCACATTTACTGACTGGTTTAGCAGCTCCCAGTTTATTATTGATTTTCAAGGGTGTTCTCAACAATAAACCGAAATTCCTCTGATCTGACTCTGCTAGGGGATAATCCTAAAAACTAATCAGAGTAACAAACATGTGACGTGAGACTTGGACCGATTTCAACTAGGAAAAAGACGGCGCCCTTGACAGTTAAGACTGTTGAGTTCTGCTTTCCAAACAATGGGAGCAGAGAAACATGTGACCTTGCAAATGACACAAGCCAGTTTAAGAACAACCTGCAGGCTAGTTTCGTTCTTGGATGAATTATATTATAGACAGGAATGGCATCTGTAGAGCTAAACAGGTGTTTTTATGACACCTGTCAAACCATTTATAGCATCAGATCATCTTCAAACAGTAAAATAGCTAAACTGTTAACAAAACTGACAAAAATCCTTTTCCTCTGACTTCTCAGCAATGTACGCAAATACTTTCTCAAAATAGTGCATTAGACAAATAAAGCACAAACAAAACATAACAAAAACATAATCGAGAGAGATGTTCCTCACCAGCAATGTCAACGGGCATGGAGATGGTCCTGCTAAGAGTTGGCCCGCTTGCTCCATCCTTCCCTTGTTCCCCTCCTGTGCAAACAGTCAACCACAGATGCAGAATTTAGCAAGCAACCCACACAATACTATAAAAATTGGATTGTCAAAACAGACACCAATAAATATATAATTTAGACTCATTTCCTCAACCTCTAGGGTGACTTTAGCGCTATTTCACATAATTAATTTTCCAAACATTCATTACCTCCGCCAAGGAGGTAATGTTTTCACCAGGGTTTGTTTGTCTGTCTGTCTGTCTGTCTGTCCGTCCGTCTGTTAGCAACATAACTTGAAAAGTTATGGACGGATTTGGATGAGATTTTCAGCTGCCTTGGTGG
Source organism: Naso thynnoides (assembly GCA_029783665.1). Taxonomy (NCBI): domain Eukaryota; kingdom Metazoa; phylum Chordata; class Actinopteri; order Acanthuriformes; family Acanthuridae; genus Naso; species Naso thynnoides. The sequence goes on from JAQLOL010000023.1 coordinate 27,447,502, forward strand.
AGGTCTGCGCTCTCCGAGTGCTTTTCTAGTTTATCCTTTTACAGTCTTTATACACTTTGTCCCCACCTGCAGCTTCACCCTTTATGGCAGCTTCCCGGTGCTCCTCCGGTACCGTCAGGCTGCCGAAGCGCTTGCCATGACGGATGGGGCTTGTGCGAGTTGGGTGTTGAGATGAAGGTGGCAGTCGTGAGGGCTGCATTTCCTGTATGTGGTGTGACGTGCGTGTTAGTTTGTGAATATGCGTGTGGAAAAGAGAGGGAAAAGAGAGACACAATATTGACGTTTAGTAAGTCAAATCACTCTAAAAAAACTGTACTGTGCTAATGATGCAGAATGCATGAGACTGTCTGACGTACTGTGCATTGTGTGTGTGTGTGTGTGTGTGTGTGTGTATGACAGATAAACTCACATGGCTGAAGAGCTCATTGGTGAGCCCCAGATAGTTGTGCAGGGCTAGGACTGTTACTCTTTGAAGACGAACCATAATAATCTGAGCAGACACAGGAACTGAGTCATTTGACATTATCAATGCAAACTTTATCTAAATGACTAATTTTATGAGTGCCCACCTCTATAAAACAGTACACTAGAGGAACACACAACTCACCTGTACCACCCGCACCAGACTCTCAGGGTATTTCTCAAATATAGAGAGAAAGGCTTCTACTGGTAAACGGAGAACAGTGGAAACCTCTGCGACCCGTGCCGACATAGTTCTGTAAGGCTTCTGGTGACCCTGAACACAAACATCCCAAACAGAACTTCACAAAATGTTCACAAAGAAGCTCTGATGTGAGGGACAATTTATGTAGTAATTTTATGTTTTGTCTTGGTTGAATCTCTTCATGGTTGGCTTTAACGCTTTTCATTACAAGTAACATTGCGATCCTGCTGATTACGTTTAGCTAATACAGGATTTTCCCCGACATACAACAACAGATCATTATATGAGTCACAGCGGTGCCAGTGGAGAGCGTTAGGTGAGTCATGTGATAAATAATGAGCAGAGTAAAGAAGTGGGTGAGGTCCAACACACTCATAATTACAACTGCACCTCATTCAAAGCATATTTTGTAAATGGGTGCATCAGGTGTGACACAGCACACCTCATTGTACAGATTTGCGTGGGTGTAGCGAGATGTGGGTGGGACCTACGGTGATGACATCCAGGATGCTGAGGAGGCTGTGGACGCTGTCTCCTGGATAAACCTCCTTCACCACACTTTCTTTGCCGTCCTGTGAGACATCAATAAGACATGAATATCTGTGTATGCATCAGGCAAAATGTGTAAAGCCCCTCAGTAGATCTGCTCCCATAAGCTCTTACTGCTTAATACTTGAGTCGTACTGTATAATTCTGCATGAATAAAATTCCCAAGTAATTAGGATAAATGGGCATGCGTACCGCTCCAGTAAGGCACAATTCTAGTTTCCCATCCTGAACCACATAGATGCTGTTGTCAGGCTGACTCGGCCTGAAGACGTACTCCCCCTGCTGGAACTGCAAAAAGACCATGTGTTTGCAAAGCTCCAGGAAGAGGGGCTTCTCAAAGTGACCCAGCACACTGCAGCGGGGGACAACAGAGAGGTTAGGAGGTTTGTACACATACGCAAAGAGGTGTGTGCATGTGTGATCTCTCAGCTGTTTATAAAAGTTGTAATGCATGAAACAGTATCTGTTTAGTTGTGTGAAATGCTATGAACTGAGCTTACAAGCAGTTTCCTTTGCAACAGCTTTATGTCAGGAGCAGCAGTGCTCGTGTTTCACAGGAAGTGCTTATCAATTATGCAAATCAACTCTGTAATGTGCCAGCATGTTGAGCATTTAGCAGACTGTGTTTTACATGTGTGAATAATACCAAAAGAACACAGAGGTGGCCGACATACCGGACGTTTTTGAGCATGTAGAGCACCTCAGAGGGGAGGTGGGAGTTGGCCACATCAAATTCGGTGAGGTCAGCCTCCAGCACTGAGGGAGGGGGCTCCTTGGCCTGTAGGGTGGGCACTTCCTTCTTAAAGCGCAGGATCCTGCGTAGTAGAAAGAGGAAGAAAATGACATGAGATGAAGACACTGGAGAGAGTCTGAATCCCTGAAACTAAACTAATCAGAACAGTAATAACAGCTGTGAGAGCTTTTTGCTGTACTTTTTGGCAATATTGAGCATCTTCTGCTTCTTCTTTAGGCGCGGCCGAGAGGACGAGGATGTACCCACCAGGGAAGAGGTAGACTGCGAGACCTGATGAGAAACATGTTTGTTAATAGCATCCCCTTGATAGTGTTGTTGCAGTAATGCAATGGCATTTGACTTGTCAGAGCCAGATCCGGATGACTACAACACTGATTTGCATACTGGCTGAGGTATTATTGTTTTCTGTCAGCCACACACTCACTTTGCGCATGATCTTTCGGCCATAGAACATGACTTTGTCTCGCTTACGAAAACGGTATTTTGGCGCCTCCTGAGCTTCTAGATCTGAAAAATATAACCACATGACAAATTACCTCCAAAATACAAACCAGATCTCATTTTTCAAGACTATCATTATGTTGTTCTCAGTGCACTGCTGAAAGAGGGATCTCAGCTGCTACTGACTTCGAAGCTGGATCCTCCGCAAGATGAAGAAGATGAGGATGGCGATGAGAACTATGGCGATGCCTGCACCAATCACCATCCCCACCATCTGAAGAGAAAAGAACAACAGAGGAAGAGAGTTAGTGTGTGTACAGGATACAAAATGTAATGGCTCATACTAGCGGCAGCACTGAAGTTACATTTATTTGCAAGTACTTCATTATTTTATCTTCATGCTTACGCTTTCAAAACGGGATGAATTTTATTTTCTTATTTTCTGACTTTCTCTTCCCCCGGTTAAACACATACGGCAGCAACACAATATCCCCTTAGGTTGACCCAACAGGAACCCATTGAGGCAAGTATTTCAGTGAAACTCACCATGCTTGTCTGTAGTTCCTCCTCCACAAATGTCTTGATGTTACTAAACCCCTCCTAATATAACAGAGAAATATAGGCAAATTATCAACCTAAACAAACAACCAAAACCTCACCCAGACTACCTTTGAAGTCAATCTCTTTTTTACAGCCAAATGTTGGTTCTCCTAATTTGAAAATAATTTCACCACATCTAGACTAGCGATGAACAACAAGGCGTCTTGAACTCAACCCAAAACCTCAATACTTTGTTCAGATCTGTCAGAGAGGGACAGCAGAACTTACCAGGTTTCTCACGCACTGTATTAAATGTTTTTGTGATATGTCTTAACCCATCATTTCCTCTGTCATGTGAGCATTAAGCATAAGCACTGCAGTATGTGAACATCTTCAATGACTTGGCCTGTACAATTAATTGCTAAAAAAAAATAAAAATCACAATCTCAATTCATACATACATGCGATCTCATTTCTAAATGACGGCGATTCACATGCTTGTATCCTCCTGTGAGTTCAGATCGTGTTGCATTTATGTGTTCACTTATTTACAACAATCCTCGATGCTATGGTCACACTCACACAGTATAAAACAAAACACACGATCAATTCACCAGCTATAAGCTCAGCCCTTTGCTAGCCATGTGCTTTACTGGTTTCCTGGTTCATGGCGTTCTACCTAACTCTATTATGTCTGTGCTGTTGGTGCCTGTGCTTAAAGACAAGGCTGGTAAACTGAATAGTATAGACAATTATCGACCTATTGCATTAGCCAGTATCTTGTCTAAAGTACTGGAGAGAATCCTGTTAACAAAGTTAGAAATGTATGTTCTTACTACTGACAATCAAGTTGGATTCAAAAGAAAACATGGTACTGACCTTTGTATTTATGCTCTTAAAGAGATTGTATCTAAGTACACAAGTCTTAATTCGTCTGTATTTTTATGCTTTATTGATGCTTCCAACGCATTTGATAGAATTAACCATTAAAAACTGTTTATAAAACTGCTAGATAGAGGTGTCCCTAAATTTTTAGTGAGAATTTTAGTCTTTTCGTATGCCCATCAAACATTTCAGGTTAAATGGGACAATGTTGTACGTGCTCCATTCTATGTTAGCAATGAAGTTCGACAAGGAGGAATTTTATCTCCTATTTTATTTAATGTCTATATGGATGACTTATCAAATCAGTTAAATGGGTCAAATACAGGCTGTCTAGTGGGCAATTCTATCGTCAATCATCTTATGTATGCAGATGACCTGGTCCTACTTAGTCCATATAGTGCTGGGCTGCAAAAGATGCTGAAGGTGTGCTCTCAGTATGGCATAGATCATGACACAAAATATAACGCTAAGAAAAGCCACATAATGATAGTTAGAAGCACTGGGGAGAGGAAATCAACTTTTCCAACCTTCTATTTGTCTGACAGTCCTCTTGACGTGTGTGAGGAAATTAAATACCTAGGTCATGTCATATCTGATGACTGGATGGATGATTCCCTGTTCAGGACCTACATCACACCGTTATACGCTGCTCAATTGTGGTCTAACGATAAGAAAATGAGTATGCAGAGGCTCAAAGAAGCCATTAATGATTCAATGAGATCGCTGCTCTGTGTCCCTAGGTGGCAGAGTGCCAGTCAGTTGTTTGTGTCCACTAGCGTGCCAACTTGTGAGGCACTACAACAGCCGATGTTTAGCTTTATGTGTCGACTGGACAAGACAGAGAACCATATAATAGAGCTCTAGGCAGCCCTCTGAAAAGCTGCTGTTGATTTACATCTAAGCTGAGATGGCATTGGTGTAATAGTTTGTATATTTTTTTAATATGCACAAATTTTGTATGTAGTATCTTTTTGTTTTTTGGTTTTTATATACTTGTATGTTGTTGGTTTTTATGGACCTGTGTCTGCAATAAAGATTATTATTGTCTCCTGGCATTCTACATAAGCTCACAATTTTCCCCAAGTTAAATATTCATACATGAGCACTTTTGTTTGTTTTCCTTGGCTGTAGGTTGGGGATTTCCATAAATTAGGTTCAGCAACTGTTTAGTGGATGTCAAGGACATACATCACACAATGTTATGTTTTCATCTTTGCTATCAGGAAACAACAGGAAGGTCATGAAAAGTCCATTGTTCACAGACATGTAAAGATGAATGTGCAATTGTGTCACTGTGAATAGGCGCACTAACTACTGACTTTATGGGCTGTCTGAGACATAAAAAAGTTTACTGACCTCAGATAGTAACGAGCAGAATCACACAGGTCGGCATTGCGCTGTGCCAGTTTAAGGATCACAGAGAACAACCCATGATGCAATTTGCTTTTTAATAATTAAGCCTTAAAACTGATCACAGCTCCAAAACTTTGACTATGAATGTGGGCCTTAGGGTTTTTCCTATATAGAGCTGTAAAAGGAAGCTGACAACAAAATTCGGTTCAGTAATTCAGACTTGATTCCAAGGAAACAGAACGAGGAAGCATAGCTATAAAAACAAAAAACTTCAGCCATGACTCATAACTTGTATAATACAATGGATTAAATCAACAGAATATACAGGAAAAATGTCAACAAGTCAAGACTAAGCAAGTCATGGGTTAATAGAAGGGACAGCAGGTGTGTCAGAGCAGCCACAAGAGTTTAAATTCAGGCAGTGTGAAAAAACAAACAACAAGCTGACTCAGCATGAATCTTCCCCTGATAAATAAAAAAAAATCAGCTACAAAAGTTAACACTGTTATAGGCGTATCATATGCATGGCTCATCGATGATTGAGTGCATCACTCAAGCGCAGGAAATGACCCAAGGTCCCTAGAAGTAGGTCTCCCACATCATGGCCTCGAGAGCTCTCTCCCAGCACGCCTTTCATAATCTTTCTGGTTTCTACCTCGCAGCCAGGAGCTTCAATTTTCCGTCCTTCACCGCAGACGGCTCCCAGCTGTACAAACCGATAGAAGAGCATTTAGCAACCAGACATTTTTTCTGTTTTTGTGACTGCAAGCCAGCTGAACTTGGGCCACAGTGCGCTGCCTCTTTGTGCGAATGTGCTTGATGGATCAGTCCCTTATGTACCACTGACTGTGATTTGGATTTGTGTTCAAAAAGGAGGTTGTTTTTTATTTGTGAAAAAAATTGTTTTGCAGGCTAAAGACAAATGTGCCTCAATGTTTCTCCTCCAGTTCTGCCTTATATAACAGTTCTGAAAAAAATAATTCAGAGTAAACAATCATTCTGACAAGCAGCAGTTCATGCAAAGTCACTTTAAAAAAGGATTTAACTGTGGCTCTAATCTGGAAATAACAATGCTTGCAAGCGGATAGCAGTAGTAACAGCTTGAAAGCCTTCACTGCCATCACACTGCTCAGACAGAGGCTCAAATAATCATGGGGTCCTGAAATATTGGTGTATAACACTGAAAAATCTTTCAGGTGAAAAAGATTTGGAGTCAGGGTCATTTGCGACATCCTCTAACCCCCAGAAGACTAACTTTATGCAAAACAACTTGCCCATATTTGCCAATTTTCTAGGTTTACGTAAATGGAGATCTGCTACCAAAACTTTCTTCTTTTGTGTCTCACGCAAATGTTAGTTTCACCAGACATTTTTAACAGGCATGCAGGTGCAGACATGTCTCAAAAAATTAACTAACTGAACAAGTTCTAGTTTACAACTTCGACGTGCCCTCTTACTGGAACACATTATTGTTTACTTTGCTGGATGTGGCTCGGGAGGCAAAGCAGGCTGTCTATTTATTAGGAAGTTGTTGGTTTGATCCCCATGGGGCAAGATATTGAATCCCAAATAGCCCCCGATGTCTATCACTGTGTCTACGTGCTTCCAATGTGCAGGTTGGCACTTTGTACTGAAGCTCCTGCAATTAGTACGTATGCTTGGTGAAGACAAAAAAAGCCAAAGTCCACCTACTGTTTATCTATATTGAAAGCCATGACAATAGAATTGGAACTAAACCAAGATATCTACTGCAGACACTCTGATATAAGTCCTGCTTCCAGATAAAAGGAACCAAGTGAACATTCAGGTGGGTAAACTTTGGGCACAGCACCTGCACTGCCAGCCACCTTGTTTCCCTCCACCTCACTCGAGTTTTGCAGTATGTTGAGTCTGAACAGGGTCATTTAACATACGTTGAACTGAAGAAACTTTAAGTCCCAGTGTGGGACTATTTCATATAAATATACAGGAGTTGCATCTAAGGGATTGCCAAACAGTAGGAGTGTGAAAAGATAAGGAGTATGTTGTAACTGAGAGTTAAAATTAGGAAAGCAAATATTTTTGGGTGAATGCCAAGAGAGAGGATGAGTGATCAGTTAGTTAGATTTGTTAAACTGCTGTCATGTAAATGCAAACTATCTGATCCTCTCAACCACAATATGTCACCTCTGTTTGTGTATATTTGCGTCCATGAGAACCATGCTCACAAGAATGGTATGTGGGTGTGAGTTTTTTTTGTGTTTTTTTTGTGTGTCCAATTGTGCATATGCACAATGTGTGTATGTGTGTGTGTGTGTGTGTGTGTGTGTGTGTGTGTGTGTGTGTGTGTGTGTGTGTGTGTGTGTGTGTGTGTGTGTGTGGGAAGGAAAAGGCATTGACAGGGCAAGGTTGCATAAGCTCTGCTCCCTTCTTTGCACTTTTGGCACATACATTAACAAAAACACATACAAAATCAATGCATTATCCACTTTATCATTGAATGTATCACAAAGCTCCTCTGTGTCATAAACTGTGTTTTTTCGTGCACGTTCCCTCCCACTCAGCCTGTGAGTGTTTGTGTGGGAATCAGCACAGGACTCAGTCACAGGTCAGGGGCTCTAAGGTTACTAATAGCTCTCACCAATAGACTTGTGATCCACGTCTTGCCCTTTATGGCGCTCTTCCCTGCGGCCAGAGGAGAATGCCTTCCCCCCAGGTGGGGAGTGCAAGCCTGGCCAGCCCCGTCCCGGGAGGACGTAACAGGAGGCTTATCGGAGCGCCAGGCTGTGCTGTAATACTCCTGTGAAAGGTCTTTCAGGCCGCCTCCCAATATTGATTTTTCTGAGCAGAAGGGAAATGGAGAAGGCTCCACTCAGTAGCACTGGAGCTGGAAAGGAGGAGACAGTCAGAGATAGAAGGTTTGGAGAGAGGAGGGGGGAGAAGCAGAGAAGAGATAAGTGTCTCCATCCATTGGTCTACAGGGTTGATGTTTTATTTGTTAAATTGATGTAAACAAAGCATTTGCATGACCCATAAATCCCAGACTATTACCTGCCAAAGGACCGTTCTCATTCCCAGGTCGGCAATTACTGATGTTTTGTCACGCCCCTCAAAATCTCATATAAACGCACAAAATATCTTTGTGGTTTGCAATTAAGCATCTACATCAATATAAGACGCTTGGATCAAGGAGCAGTATAAACAAAAAGTGTGGGAATGAAAGCGGTGAGGTGGCTGGCATGCTCAAACGTTGTTTGGCAGTTGCACAACAAGAGGACTGTAATAAATTCTGATCTGCATGACATGTGACACACTGCAAGAAAGGTTACTGTATATCTGTATAACATCCTGAATTTAGTGCATATAGTAATCATATCTTTAAGCAGTTGTTACTTCAGTATTTCATTTTTAAGGGGGATGCTGTTATACCTTCTTTTCAAATCATTTGTCTTCTTCTGTCTTGGTAATTGTTGTTAGCCTGGCATGCAAGAATGCCTTTGCATGTTTGTCTGGAACCTCTTGGTCCCAAAACAATTACTGTATGAGCACTACATGTGTCATCAAACTGAAAAATGAATCCAAAACAGCACTGAGTTTAGTAATGCAACAAGAGTGAATGAAATGAGTGGGGAGAGAAAGTGGGAGACTGAACAAAGTGCTGCAGAGACAGACAGACAGACAGTGATAAAGAGAGATGGATCACCTCTGTGGGAGGAGGTGACTAAAGAGAGGTGGGGGGAGGTGTGTGTGGATGAATCATTCAGACAAGAGGGGCCTTGAGAGCTCTTGTTTGGTGTCACGTCAGTGCAAAGTGAGAGTGTGCGACAATTCCACCCCCGTCATCTGATCTAAGGTCACCCCTCCACACAGTGACTCATGTGGGTCCTGTATGCTGCTTTCAGGCCTGTTCATTTCTGCTTGAGGATGAATCACTTGACTTCAGCCTTTTATTTCTGGAGAGGATCCCGTTTCTATGCAGCCGCATTTCCGCTCTGAAGGGAACATTGGTCAGCGCCTCGCCCCCACACGAGGTCTGCTGCAGTTCAGTCACACCATCTGGTGAGCTGTTATTTTAATCAGAGTTTGGATAAATGAACCAGACAGGAGCTTCCATAATGTTGTGCAATATGCTTGTACTGGCTTTTTTTTCTTTTTTTCCCTTGTGTGTACAGAATAATGGAGACATACAGCATATTCATGCACTCACACTGTCTTGCATACAAACACCTTTAGGCATATTTAGTCAGAAGTTCTTGGAAGTCCCTGTCTTGTCTTTATCCTTAAAAAGTCTTTAACATTACAAGACTCCATGTGAAAGAACATCTGTTTGTATTTTTTCTAGTCTTCCAAGCGTAGTTAAATTGATCTGTCAAAACCAAAAGTTTCCCTCGAGGTGCTTTATTTGCAAATGCATCAACAAAAGAGGTTGGATGGGTGTTGTCATTTTATCTAGACTTAAATAACCCCCCGCTTCTCCATTCACTCCCTCTTTTGAGTGATTTCAAAGGGGAAACATGATAATACTGAAAGCTAACTGACAAAAATGCAAACAAAAGATCGGCTATCTTCGTCTTTTTGAGTTACGACATGAAAGACATCTGTTCTTTTTCAGATGTGGCACAAAAAATGTAATGAATATCATAGATAAGGACATCTTCTGGCAGATGGACTTAGAGATGCTAACTTCTACAGTGTATTATATAGTACTGTATATTCAGGCTCCAAGATTTGTGACACAATACTAGCTTTCACGCTTAGTGACCAAGCTAGTAATCAAGTCAATCAAGAGTTATCCAGCTGTGAGTGGGAGAAGCTATTTTCCATGTCATTCTTACTATCTCTGATAGTATATAGCTGATTAAAAAAAAGGAGACACCATTGTTATTTTCTAGAGAACAGTCCTTTCTAGCTGTCATTGCTGTCTCACGTAAATTAAACCTCAAAGTACACAGATTGGTCCCGAGATCATGGTCCTGCCATAAGACTGTGGCCTAAAGCCTGACAAGATGGACTCTCTGCTTGCTTGAATGTGTGATCTTAAGATTTGCCTCGCAACGTAAATTTCAGTCATCTCTGGTTCATTTTTTTCCCAGAGAAAATGTTGCATGACTCACAGTTACAAGTAATTGTGTGTTGGATGGGCATGAAACTGTCAAAGTTGAATCATCGGTTAAAACAAATGTAAAGTTCTTTGGTCACAGGTTTGGGAAAGTTTTCAATCTGCAGCTTGAATCAAATCTTTAAGATTCTGGGTCAGTTTTTGTTAAATGCAGCTACTGTTGGGCCGTGTTTCATTCACCACCTCGTCACTAAGACATTTTGAATTTGCCTTATTTCAATTAATTTCTTTCATTGGCCTGTTTTCCAAAGCTACCCCAGCTGAGGTTCACGGGTATTGCTGTGTTAAGAAAACATACCCAAATGACTGACTGCACATTACTTCAGAGAAATGTTAAAACCAAAACAGACCAAAAACCCAAAGTTCATATAAAACATGTTTTGTTTTTGTTATGTTTTTTTTTTTCTCCAACATGAGGTATTTAAACATGTTGGTCGTAATCCTACCAGAGAAGTATGTATGTTGTTTTCCTTGATTTCAGTCAGCTGCTGTACTCCCATGCGGGAAAATACCCCAAAGAAATCTTCAAGGATTTGCAATTCAAGCCAAATAAGATGAAAGATTTCTTTTAAAAAAAATCTTCCTTTTTGTCACTTAGGATGACATTGCATTGATTTGCTTTCAGTCCCTGGAGTCAAACTCTGAGCACGTAACCCAAACTTCAAGAAAAAACAAAACAAAACAAGTGTTCAGGCATCCATCTGGCTTGATGAACTCAGCATTACAACATTTCTGTTTTATTCCGTTTTAGAATCATCTACGTCAGCAATATTTATATTTGATGATTCTGTAAAAATCCTGGCCTATGTTCAGTGACAAGCTGTTATTTTTATTTAATTCAATGCCTATGCTTTAAAGATAAATAAAAATATTATAGAATTATATATTTATATAATCATTTTATTATATAAAGAAAGCTAGTAAAAAGTAGAATAACATTGAATGTCTGAGTCAAGACACAAACTTTCATCTCCTACATGAGAGTTCGCGTGCCTCATGCCCATCAACCACCCAACCACAGTACTTTTGCTCTGCTTTCTGCCTTGAAAAAGAGCATAACTTACTCTCTAAATTACACCTATCGCTCAATTGCATGGAGCATATAGGCTGTTGACAGCAGTCCACCAGGCCCCCTCTGTCCTGGGCTTTCTTTTCCAGCTGTTTTCATGTCAGTCTGCTCTGCTTGACGTCAGCCTCAAGGCCCCCTCGCCAAGCATTCTCGTGCCGGCCTCTCTCCCTTGTGCCCTGTGGGTTCCATCTCAGAGCCTGCCTGGTGATGCTGGTGATCAGTTTTCAGAGTGTGTGGCTGCTCCATCCCCATCGTTTTTGCTTATTCTCTTCTTTCACAGTTTTTTTGTCCATTCTCTGCCAGACAAAGGGCATAAGGTTTTGCATAAATCCTGAGGTGCAAATTTGTTTAATATGGATGTAATTTCAGGTACAAATCCTAATGGGAGTGAGGCCCCACATGTAAATTTTGTCCTCACTTTGCAATTATTACAAAAACAGCTATGCATAAATACATGTGACCAAACACATAACCACTATCAGGCAGTTTATTTTTGGTGTCATCAGGCAAAAATTCCACATATTGTAATTCAGATCATCTGAAAGAACACAGACTTGTGCACCTCTCTTGGCTCTGTATTTAGCAGAGACTGTACTGAAGCTGACTGTATTCATTTCCTTCGGGATAAATAAAGGATCTATCTATCTATCTATCTATCTATCTATCTATCTATCAGTGAGGGACCGAGCGGCTGTCTCGCACAAAATGTGGGATCCAGGCCCCACCGGACCAGAGGACAGGAAACACAACAAAGCAAAACAGGGGGTAACGTAAAAGGTTTCTTGGTTTATTACTCTCGTGTAACCAGAGAGATCTCACAACCAAAAACCAAACACCAAACGGACATGCTCAAAACAGGCTCAAAACAGGCTCACAGTCTGACAGCAACTCACCACTACAACTCCCATCCCAAACACAAAATGAGGCTCCCTTAAAAAGGGCCAAGAACCAGGCCAAATTGGCGCCAACAGGGCTAGTTGGACCAAACCATTAAGGCAGGGAGCAACCGATAACCAACCACATATGACGATCAATGTAATATATCAAAATACATATCATACACTAAATACAACAATTATTATTTAACAGTGCATCACACCCATCAATATACACACACCCCGTTCACCATATTTACACAACTACAATATTTACAAACACCAGAACACCCCCCCTGACTATTTACAGGTGGCCCCCTCCCCTGCCTTGCATAAATACCGCCCCTGCCCCGGCGCGCGCTTCCGCACAGAGGACAGCGAAGCAGGACCGAGAGGTGAGTGTAGGTGAGTGCAGGTGAATGTATGCTCGTGTGTGCTTGTGTATGCTTATGCATGTCCGTGTGTGTTCATGTGTGAAGGGCCAGAGTCTTTACCAGAGGACGGGTGAAAGTGGGACGAATAGTGGGTACCGCACTAGACGCCAGGATGACCGGGGAAGTAACAGCTGTTCCAGGTGAGTTATGGTTGTTGTGTGTGAGACCGCGGCGCACCGCGTGTCTGACGCCTGTGCCCGGCTCTCGCCACACGTACTTCCAAGTCCGGCACGCTATACAGAAAGCCCGCAATATGTATGTGTGTGCGTGTGTGTGTAACAATGTCCGGGTAAAAGTCTCTCTCTCGCTCCCATGCAGGCCACGCCAATCCATGGCGCCCGCCGCTGGAGACGGTGGGAAGGGGAGGAGGATTTCACCTTCTCACAAAATCATCTTTTTTCTTTTGATGCACTGTAAAGGCTAATCAAGGCCCTCACTTTGGGGGAAAAATATTTTGACATTTAACACTGGGAAAAGCACATTTGTAAATATTGAAATAAATGGTAGCCAGATTGCTTTTAGCTGCTTCAGTTTCAGGGTCTTTGGTCCTGCATGCTAACTGTCCAACACACAGCCTTTGCGAAATAATGTTGTTTTTTTTTTGTGATGCTCAGCATGACTGTCTTTCATGCCTGCACCACGTTTTATGACTGAATGGTGCATTACATTTGAAAACCGTGCTGCACTTGCAGATAGGAGGGCAGGCACAACATGCAGGACTATTACACCAGGGTTTTACTTCAATGTGCGATTAGGTTTAGACAACAATGCTTTGGTTAAGGTTATGAAAACCATGTGTTTGAGAGACAGGATATTTTTTCAATAGCATTTGTGCACACAGACAGAAAATTTCCATTTGGATGTCACGCTGACAAGTCTGCTGTGAAAAAGGTTTGTTCAGACAGGAGGAAAATGTTGTTGCTCAAAATGTTTTTGGAACAGCACTGACTTCAGTGACACCTTCAAAACTGCAATAGAGTGATACCACGCATCAAAGAAGTGGGCAGATCTTAAGTACAGAGTAGAACCATGACCTGAAACCTCGATAAGTCAACCTTCCCTCCAGCTGAGAAATTATGGGTATACAACAAAGCACACTGATTGTCCTGAGACAGAGATTAATTACGATTGATGTTTACCAGAGCTAGGTGCTTTGAGATGTTTTTCAAAGAAGAACTGAACTGTGCAGAGAAGACAGTAAATGTTGTGTGATTGTCTAGACATATAGGAACTTTCTAACAACTGACATTTTGACTTGTCAAACACAGGTGTAAATAATGGCTCTATCCAATTCCAGGGCCATAGCATTGCACCAGATATGAAGAGACATTATTATTAGTTACACCTGTGATTTTTCCTGCTATGACTAGATACAACCTGCTGCAAGAAAGACTATTAACAAAGGGAGTGTGTGTCTGTGTGTGTCGGGGTGGGGGACGACAGTAAGACCACAGTGTGAAAAGCTGAAGTTAAACGGTGTCTGTCTGCAGAACGCTGTTATGTGGAAAAAGGACTTCAGGGCCTGTTATGAGTTATAGCCCTGAAAAGAATGTTTAACCTCCGCTGCACTCTCTCAAAGGAGCCCCGTGAACACTTGGTCTCAGCGAAGGAATATATAGAATTCAGCTCAGTCTTCTAGTCTAAAGTACCAGGAGCCTCAGCCTGTGGTGGTAACGAAATAAATTTACTTAAGTACTGTACTTAAGTACATTTTTTGAGTATTTGTACTTTACTTGAGTATTTGCTTTTTTGGATACTTATTACTTTCACTCCATTACATTTCAAAGACAAATATTTTACTTCTAACTTCACTACAGTTTCTAGGAATGCTATAAAGCACTCATTACTTTTAGGTCAGCTGTTTTTTGTTGATTTGTTTTTTCCGAAACTTGCACTCATTACTCCACAGAAGGAAACCAATCATTGAAGGTATTTCCATTGCTTTCCACAGACAAGGAAAAATATGGGGCAAATGTGTGCTCTGTGTTATGTTCCTGAGTAGTCAGTCAAGTGGTTCAACAACGGTGAGTTTTTAAAGGAAGGATGTCGTTTGTTTGCAGTAAAAGACTGTAAAGTAAAATCCTGCAAATCCTGATTTGTGAGGATGGGAGCAATGGGGTGTTTGAATAAAAAAAAAATGATAGTGGCTGTCCTTTTTATTGATCTGATTGCATTTCTATGTTTTTTTAGGTATTTCTGTAGGCTATGCATAGCGTAGTGGATCTACAAGTAAGTCAGTGCATGCAAGGTGGTTTCAGAGAGTTACAAGGTTCTGTAAAAACATTGTGAAAACATTTCAGCAATGCATTAATATGAAAAATAAAATGTACTTTACTTTTGAATACTTAAGTCTTTTTAAAAGCATGTACTCTAGTACTTTAACTCGAGTAAAATTTTGACTGAGCAACTTTTACTTGTAGTGGAGTAATATTTGACCGGGAGTATCTATACTTTGACTGAAGTACTGGGGTTGAGTACTTTGTCCACTACTGGCAGTTTATCACAAAGCTGACATAAAGAGACAAACACTAATGTTCACATTCACACCTACAGGCAATTTAGAGTCAACAGTTAACCGAACCTTCATGTCTTTGGACTGCAAAAGGAAGCAGATGTACCTGGAGGGAACCCACACAGACACGGGGAGAACAAACAAACTCCACACAAAAAGCTCCTGCCCCAGCAAGGTATCGAACACAGAACCTTCTGGGTTTGATAATCAGCTGGGTATAATGTAATCTCCAGTTTATTCTGGTATATGTATAAGCAAGAGTTAGACACAAACACATGCAACAATATTTATGAAGATCATTGAATGATTGGGGAAATGTACAACAGATGAGAGATACAACACTACAGATACAGTTTCTCAAAACACTACAATTCACAACAGAGCTAAACAGTGAGTCACTATTTACTGACTCATTGACTTACAGCAAAGACATGGAGATGTTCTTATAGACCGGCATTAGCCGCTCTCTTGATCTTTAAATAGGCATCTGACACAATGTTATCCATCACCTCACAGGTCAGTCAGGCTTCTGTTGGCATCCACATATGAACACCTGGCTCATAGTCAGTAACTCAGATACAAAATTGTTTTGTGAAAGAAATCACATATTTCTGTAGTAATTGTTCAGCCAATTACTGCTTGTTACAGCTTTTTAATGAACACAGCACATTCAATTAGAATTGTGTGCCAGAGAAAATGTGGCCCCTGGTGCACACTATCCGTAAGATCTTTGCAGAAAAAAACTCTGACATTGGTTAGTTTAAATTCAATGGATACACGTCAAGAACTTCAGTTAAGTCTCAAAACACATTTTCTTCTTGTGTGGTCTAATCCATATTTTCTGTGATGACGGAAAACACGTTGTAAAATGTATGACTGAATCAACAGTGTCTCAGTATAAAAAGATGGAGAGTAAACATTTAGATGTAGCCAATCTAGATGTTTCAGGTTCAGGTTACTTTATTTACCTGTAGGAAGATTTGCTGTTATCTGATTTACACTGACAGCTTTGTTAATTAGAGTCCTCATTGGCTCTGACCAGTGTGTAGACATTATGTGGCCTTGTTTCTAAAAGCTACCTCACTAAACAAATTCAAGAGAGTAAACTAGATATTATATGTTTATATTCAAGTATCCGTCCATAATTGTTCATTGAATTTAATTAATGTTCAATGAGTTGCTTGTGAAAATAGGAAATTTTGTGTTTCAGTAATTCTATTTCCCAATGAAGAGAATCACTGCTGTATTGAGAAGGCAACAGAAATCTAGCAAAAAAAAAATATCTTAGCAAAAATAATATCAAAACTATCTGTATGGCTAAGCTATAAAGGTAAGCTAGACAGCATGTTAATAGTGGCTGTTGTTGATATATGCTGTTCAAACAAACAAACAAACAAATCCAGAGGCTGTGTCTGATGTGAATGAGTACTGCACTATAACATGCAAGTAGCATGCAAAAACTTTTACAAGTTACATTGTTTTATCATCAGTGGCGTCTGAGTTACATGCATTTTATTGAATTGTGTGTTCACCACGTTCACCTCAAGCATTTTGATGTGATCAGAGATCCCAAACTTTGAGGATGCAACCACAAAATGGATAACAAACAAACAAACAAACACAACACAACACTGTAAATTGAGTAAACAAATTTGATGGAAATGTCAAACTTTGATGTGAAGATGTTGGCCATATTATCATCGCTACCTTGTTGCTGTAGTTTACATTTACATTCCTTTGAACACAAGTTCCAAAAAATCGACTACAGAATGATTTGCTTAATGTAAACATGAAAATGCATATATGTGCATAAATAAATATATTGCTGTATTTTATTTTTGCCCTACTTTCTTGTTCACTGAATTTTCTTTGTGGGCTTATATGTTCTATATTTGTGGCATTAACTACAACGTTTTTTTATGGTGTGGTCCTTTATTGTTTGTTGTTTACAAGGATAAATCACCTTGATACCTTTTTAGAGAGGGAGATAAAGAAGCTTTGTCCTTTATTCGTAAGAGTGGACTGCAGGAGGTACGGGGGGATAAACATGGCAGCAGAGAAACTGAAGAGAAAGACCCACTCTGCCAGCTACAGCAGGGAGGAAGGAGGAAATAAACACACCTGTTTATCTGTTCATCTAAAGCCAGCAGCAACACTCTGAGCCATACAGGAAGACCCTTCATGCAGCAGGGGATGGTGAAGACAAAGAGCCAAAAGAGCTCACCATCTCTGAGGCGCATCCGTCCATGGAATCATGATTTTGTTTGATGCTCGTGTTGATGGCAGCATGCAGGCACTGTGTTTGACAATGGGGGTGCTCGACTTTGTCTGTGCCAAAGAAAAAAATCAACAAATCAAATATCTAACAATATGCTCAGTGTTGCTTCTTTCAGTGTTTTCAAGGCCTGATGACGCAATAGGAGCAGCAAACCTTGGCATGTGAGGCTACAACTGCGAAGGTTCTATGAAAAAGAAACTGTGGCATGTGTGCATTTTATGTGAAAGCGCATGGACGGGGCTATTTCAAAAAGAAAAAAGATAAGAGCTGCGTGGTGCAAGTGAAGCCAGTGGAGGGGAAAGAGGGGTTTATGAGTTATCTCCTGTTGCTGTGGCAGCAGATGAGTCAGCCACTGCACAAAAATCAAGCGCAGAGGAGCTAGCTTGCCACTCAGCTCAGTAGTCCTTAAAATTTAAGGCACACGCCATATGAAAATAAGTGTTTAAGGCACACCTTTTCACCTTTACATATGATTCTAACTTTATATGCTGATTGCATAAACGACGTGAATGCACAAAAATTTGCCTTTTCTCTCACAAAAGCCAGGGTTATATAAAGAAGAACGTAAAGTGAGGATATGCACACCTTGTGTATCCATCACACAAACTGTGCACATAGTTTTAAAGTGTGGATTTGATAAGAAGGTGGATGGGTTCTAAGAAACATAATCTGAAAGTAAAACATTGTTTTGGTAACTTAGTTGCATTGTTTCACCTTTTACCAGAGCACCGTGTCTCACACTCTTTATTCATTTTTCTATTAAACAATGTGTGCAATCATCAGCCGTATGCTGCTTGAAGAAAAATAATGTCATGAAAAATCTCATATTATTTGTAAATTTGTTCAAGAAATGTCTGTCTGCCAAAAACTCACAGACTCGATATCAGACACCTGCAGCTGAAGTTAAGGTAAGCCAGTGGTAACGAATAGTTTTGGATAAAGGAGTTCCTTCCAACACAGATTAAAAACCCACAGGTCTCTGCTGGACACAGCAAACAAGAACAAGATAGAGGCCTGTTTTGTTTTTTTTTTGCTTAAAAAAAAAAAATCTAGCTTTTTCTTTACATTCACCAAACATTAGCAGAAGTATTTTCTTTTTGGAAATGCATATCAAGTTGTTGCATGTAGGTTTTGGCAGGCAGACTGTGACCAACCACGGAATGTTTTAGTGGAACTGAGTACTGGCTGTAACGACAGATTTCAACTCTGAGCCTCAGCATATTTGGGTAGTTTCCAAGTTAATTTCTTTCTCCGTATCTTTCACGAAGGGCACCACCTGCTTCATACAAAAATCACACACATACCTCATGAATGTTTTTGATGCACTTCAGCCAATTATTATTGCCGCGATTCTTTGGGGAGTGAGGGTACAGATCAGATTAATATGTAACTTTGTAACTTTTTTATGAAAATCTGTACAGGAACAGAGTCCACTCCTCCTTCATTATGATGCCAAAGATCACACAAGCATTTACACTTTCTCTTTAAATCTTTGTCATGTAAATTAATAAGATATAATAAAAAATAAAATTAAGCCATAAAAACACTGGACACCTACAGAGTTTTTAGACACCACAGGTTCTGAGAGTAAAAGTCACATTCATTTTCTTTACATGGGGTTTTCATAATTACCACTTCTACCGCTTAGGTGGACTTGAAACTTTCTAACAGGGTTATTAGTGCAAGAAATATTGCACCAAATTACTTGATAAACAGTTTAAAGTACACTCCTATGTGTATAAAAAATTTATTAGATTTTATGGTATATTTTCAAATGGCATAACAGTATCAGATAAAAATGGGTTTAAGGTAAAACTTTACTTAAAGCATTGCATCTAATGCATTATGAACTCACATATAATGCACCCACAGTACTTATAATCATAGTTATAAAAAGAGTTACATCAATTCTGACCCTAACCCTAACCACCTATAATGAATTATGAATGTGTTCATAACGTGTTATTATGTGTTACATGTGTTTACAATGTGTCATAATGCATTATAGAGACAGGTTTCATGGAAAGTGATAGCGGATTTAATTTGAATTGTAATTGTCTTTTTTTATGGCATTCCATTCACACGTTTGCCAGTTTGAAAAACAAACAAACAAACAAACAAACAAAAAACTTGACTTATAATTCCTGTGCTATTTTTGACAAAGTATGCTTGAAAGTACAATGATGAGTAAACAAATATTACAATCTACAGTCTGCTTCTATATAGTTTTCTTACAATGTGTTGAACTAGAAACCTACAGCTTTCAATATTGTTTTTATTACGGTTGATTTTACAATATATGTACACTGTGTACGTGTATGTATGTGTATGTGTGCATGAATATATGCCTGTACATATGTATGTGCATGTGTGTATGGATGGATATGTATGTATGTATATATATATGTATAAGGTATATATGTTTTACATCTGTATGCCTTGTCACATGGACTTTTTTTATTTGTAAAGTGTACCGGAACCATGTAGCATGGTGATTTTGGAAGGATGTGAGAGGGGCAAGAGGAACTTCTGATGTTGCAGTGAGATTTTTTTTCAAAAAAAAAAAAAAAGTAGGATTAGAGGCAGGTCCACAGGACAATGTCTAACTTTAAGTTATTAAATCAGTCTGACCCTGTAAAATGTTTTGTTTAAATAACTAATAGTATTTGCAAAAGGTGTCTCCTTCTCGTTTAGTACCTGTAAAACCTTTATTTTGTATAATCACGTTTAACTGAGGGACATTCAGACACAATCACTCTTTGATTTATGGACCTATTTAGTGATGGGAAAAACAGTCCCAACTACCTGAACAAGAACTGATAAATGCTTGAAAGTTTAGGAGTCGCTGAAGTTCTGTGAGACAGCTGTGTTAATGAGTTACCAGGAACTGGCAAGTTTGAAATGGGTTCGTAATTGCTTATTACAAAGCATCTAGATGTTTTTCAGGGTTTAAGTAAACAACTTGACAAGGGGAACAGTTTATTCCCTATGTACTGTTAATGCCTGGCCATTGAAGCAAAAACACTTCAGAAGTTTCTCCGAGGTTCAGTAATCAATGAGATCCAGTCATCCTAACTGGATTGATGCTGGAGGGATATTTATAGTGGCACTGAAATTTGTCACTAAAAGGAGCCAAAGGAGACTCCATCAAATGCCTAAAAACAACATATGACAAAGTCCTTAATGAAGCTTACTAATTGTAACTAAAACCATGTTGTTTTCTGAACTTTGAAGGTTCAGTGTGTAGGATTATCAGACATATATCGGCAGAGAAAAAAAAAAGAAAAAAATTGCCATGATATGATAACCTGAAAATAAAAATGATTGTGTTTTTATATTTCACCCCTTAATTCCACCAGGCATGACAATATGATGCAGCAAGTCTGAGATTCACTTGGTTACAAACTGCAACTTCACCACCGGGTGCCACTAATCATCATTCACACTAGAAGTTAAAACTGTAAAGGTTTCTCTCCAGTCACTTATGTATCACTTATCATATATTACAAATTATTTTCCATGAAAACATCCCTCTCTGCTATCTTTCAAAGGGAACTAAAACAGCAAAACTAATGGCTTTACATCATCAAGTCAGCTCAGCTGTCACTTTATTTTGGCATACATTTTGAACATGAAGACAACAGCCTTTAGTCATTTTGACATTGTACATTTTTTTCTATTGAAGTATTTGGCAGCCCATAATTAAAAATTCTGTGGGCTAATAATAAAAATTATATTGCCTCATACTGAAATGACACCACGCAAAATAGATAAGTCGGTTACATCCATTTCTTAACAGACAGAACAAACAGTGGATGATAATATTACCCACAAACCTCACAGCAACTTATAAAATTCTTCCTTCTTATCCAGTTTTCTTCTATTCTCAGTGCCTGACTCGGTCATGCTCTCATGCACCACTTCTTTCTCTCAGTGAGCAACTAGCAAGATGAAGCATGTCCTGATTTATAAAAATATGTTAGATTTTTTATGTGACCTTGATTATTTATCAAAACAAAGGAAGAAGCATATAGAGGCAAAATAATAATAATAAAAAAGACTCATTTATTCATTCATTATACATAACTGCTTGTCTTTTACAGGGTTGCAGGGGTGCTGGAGCCAATCCCAGCTGACACTGGGCACTGTCATGTGGACCAGAAAATTTTACCTGACCTTCAGTGATTGAGGTTTTTGGTGAACTATCCATTTAAGCAGTTCAGCCAATATTACATTCATCTGTTAGTGTCTTTTTGCAGAAATTGTTTGAATTCTACACCAGACAATAGAGTAATTTTGGAACTGCAATCACATTGAAAGTTATGGCAGAGGCTTAGGTGAAGTAAGATAAGATAGAAACAACATGTGTGCTCAGTTTTTTGTAAATACTGGAAGATTTAAAATGGGTTAGATAGTTACATACAGTGCAAAGGCAAACACAAATTATATGAAAGCAACATCAATCACTTTAATACCAGAGATATTAAGTTAAAGTTAAAATTAGTGTTGAACATTATTGAAAATGCAGGCTAGTGATTTAGTGGTACTGTTCTGTATGAGTCTTAAAATCACAGACAGTATAGCTCAGCGACTAAAAAACAATCTAAATGATAGAAGGTTTGCAATGTCATCAAAAAAATCTGCACAAATTTTTATTTAATTTTAGTTAAAGAGCAAGAGTAGCTACTCCACCTCCTCTCTTTAATGAGTAAAAGTGAGTAACATTATTAATAGACTCTGATGGCTTTGCTGTTGTTTTTTGACTTAGTCAAGTGTGGACATGTTGATCTGCAATGTGAAACTTTGTTGCCGTGCAAATGAGGGCTGTCTCTCTCTCGATATTATTAGTAGTGCTCATGTTAAAGGTTTTGTTGGCATGGCCAGTGAAGCTTGGGGGGAGGTCGACAATGCAACAGGGACTATAGGGTGAGTCTGAGGGAAGACATGGTGGTAATTTGGGGTGATGGGTTGTCAGATGAACTGTTAGGCTGAAAGAAAGCTTAAAACAAATTGTTGAAAGAATCAGTCTGGTGGTTAATTTAATGCCAGTTGTTCCATTTTTCTGACAGTCATAAACGTGTTGAAGGAAAGAAACAAGTGAACAAATGATTCATGAGCTGCTTATCAATAAGATGATGTTGTGTTGTTCTGTCTCTTTGCTGCTGCTGACAGTGTTGTCTCATGTCTAAAAGTGGATAGGTGTTGTCAAAACTGTCTTCTAAAAATGAATGTTCTATACTACTAAATATGGTTATGCCAGTTACGTTTAGGGTGACTCATATTGCTGCATGCATTATGTTCGGGAAAACAATTCTTCCAGTTTACAAAGTGTGCTTGTCTTACACAGAACTCATAAGAAGATGTTTAAGGTGAATGGTGGGTTTATGGTATTCTTGGTCTGTGTATGAAGTATATTTAACCTGCAGCTGTTCACGCTGCACCTTAAAAAGTTACACATTACAGGGGTAATTTTGTTAGTGCAAATTTTGCACTAAACCTAACAATGAGTTCAGGTGGCCCCTGGTTCTATAACATGTACTGCGCTGGAATTGTGCCTAACTCTTCTGGGACGAGGTGTCCTCCACATCAACACCTCTTCTTCTATGATCTTGTGCCACGTTCCCCATGGTATCGCTTTGAAATGATTCATCATCTCCTGAATAGTCATCCTGTCAAAAATGTGTCCCATTCCCATCATGCTGTAAGATAAATATCACTTACAGACTTTCAGGAACAAGATCCCTGTGTCATGTAATGGTAATGAAGCATTACAATTGATCAATCAATATAACTGAGGGCACATCTCACTTCAATTTTTCTGTTTATTTGAAAAATAAAACTAAACATGTCAAATAATTCCACTAAGAAGGTAACTGTCTAAGAGTGGAAATCTCTGTTGAACAGTGAAAGAATGGTTTGGGTTTTTTTTATGCTAAATATGTTAATTATAACTAAATTTTAGTCCCTTTTTGACAAGTCTACACCAGTGTTAATGCTATCAGAAAATATTAGTATGTTGAGGTATGTTGGGGCTTTCAAGTGTCTTGAATTTTTAGAATGAGAAAAAAGTAAATGGAAATAATAATAATAATAATAATAATAATAATAATAATAATAATAATAATAATAATCTCAGTGAGTTACAAGTACACGTCTGTCTGCCACAATTTTGCACAGCTGAGCCTTCATACAAGTGATTCTCCCTTTTTTTTATTGTCTCAGAATTTGTTGTTAACTCCCACTTTTTTAGTTGAGCTAATCACAAATCAATTTATTTTTGGGAGGGGCTTCTGAAAATGCCCTATGTGTGATGGTGTGCTGCTTTTGGGGTGTTGTTCATAAAAGCCTTCAGCTGTCAGCTCTCGCTCCCCAGAGCCGGATAAATGCATTTTGAATGACATGTTGGTCAAGTGATCTTGAAGTCTATTGCAGACTTCTTTATTGCTTGCTCTACAAGATCACCATTGCGGGTCTTTTTCTCCTTGAGAAAAATGAAACTGCAAAAAAAAAAGATAAAGATGTGCCCATTCTTCTTCTGTGGCACACCGTTCAAAGTAAATTAAAAGAGATTATGTCCTCTATCCCTGCTTTGATCACTTTTGTTCAGTACTCATCTCTACAAAAGGTTTCAGCGCCTTTTGCTTGAGACTAGGACACCTTTCTCTGTCATTGTTTGAAAAATGAAATGACAGACAGACCAGCTGATAGGTGGTTTCAAGGCAATCGCTGTGTTGGTACTCAAGGGCAAAGACATATTGTATATAATAAGAAAAAGCTGAAATTTTTCAGTGTTGCTCAGATGTGTCTGGCACAGCTTGTTTGTGTTTTCTGCTTTCGCAGGTTAGAGGTTTCACAAGAGTAATTGCCATGGCTGACCTTGAAACAGAAGCCTTATCTGTTTTTGCCAATAAAAGATTAAATTTCCTCTGAGCACTGCATAGGTGAGTTGGATGGTCGACACATCTACGATGTTTTCATCTGTCCGTTTAATGTAATTTTCATCCACACTTCATTCACAGAGGCATTTGAAAAGGGCAGCTTTTCACATGGTACACATGTTGTATGCTGCAGAGTTTTGGGGTTTTGTTCTGTTACTTCTTAGTCACCAGTTTCTTATAAGGTAAAACCACATTCAGATTAAAAGATCCATCCCACTCCCAAACGGTAAATACTAATTCTAAGCTTGTATTTTTGGTAGGAAGTATTGCTTAAATGATTCATTATCTGCAGTACACTCCAATCGACTCATTCTTTTAATCTTTGATTTGTATAATGAGAAGACGAGTTTGATGCAGTTTTGCACTCTCAGTTCAGCTAGCAGAGAGATACGTTTTCCAAGCTAGTGGTAAATATCACTTAATATCTTTCAAAAAAAAAACATTTTCTTGGGAGTTGGTGAAAACTGAATGAGATCTAAACATGTGTCTACTATTTGGGTCGTGGCAGTGTCGTTTTTTATTTTAACTGCCCTTTAGTGGTCAATTTATCAACTAATGCAACTTTACATCAGGAATTATTTAGTGAACATAAGTGAAAATGCTACACTAATCTATCTAATTGATTATTCTCGTGGATGAGTATGAACTTGTGTAATTAGATACTTTATGTGCCCCTGATGGAGCTTCACCTTTCTACATAGATGTGAACATGCTGGAGAGCCTCAGTGCAGCTCAGTCTGACAAAGCTGAGAGGTAAAACAACAAACTGTACACTAAAATACAGCATTTAGATATGCACAAAAAACATGAACACTGTGTTGTACCTGGGTCCCTTTACTTATCTCCTGTTAGAGGAAGAATCTTTACTCCCTAAAACGTGATAAAGTATTTTGATGAGATGGGCAAATTGTTTTTAACTGAGCCATATGCCATGGTCACCTGGCAACATAAACCACGGTATAAATGTTTTTCGCCTGAATCTATTTTCAAAAAGCTGGTTCTGTTTCAGCTCAGCATTACTATATAGAAAGATTTTGAAATATGGACTATTGTTCTC
The DNA here is from genome assembly GCA_029783665.1 of Naso thynnoides. Lineage (NCBI taxonomy): Eukaryota > Metazoa > Chordata > Actinopteri > Acanthuriformes > Acanthuridae > Naso > Naso thynnoides. Next base: position 27,472,949 of record JAQLOL010000023.1, read on the forward strand.
CTCTGGGTGCTGCCATAAGACTCTTGTTGTTAAGTTCTTAGTGAACTTGAACTAATGCCTGCTCCTCACTCACAAAGCCCTCAACCAGCAGGCCCCCCTCTTACCTCACTGTCCTCCTCCACCGTCACCTCTTCTCATACTCTCTGTTCTTCTGGCACCAACCTCCTCAATCCACCACTCAGAACCAGCTACCAAACCTGGGGAGACAGAGCATTTTCTATTGCTGCCCCCTCCCTGTGGAACTTACTTCCCACACACATTCAAGACTGCACTGACCCATCCACATTTAAATCAATGCTCAAGACTCACCCTTTGAAACAAGCTCTTAATATGTGATTGTGCTCTGTGTTGTTGACTTGTTGTTTAATGACTTGTGTATAATGTTGCTATGTTTATTTGTATGTTTATTGCTATATCACTTTGTTTTTTACTGTTCTGTTTTGATTTTCTAATAAACAGTGTCTTTGCTGCTGCTGCCCTGCGTCAGTACCGTGGCATGTTCTTTCAGCCCCACCGCTACCCCAGCATCCACCTGCAGGCTCTGACTGGGGGTTCAGTATGTTTTGCTCGTCACTCCTCTATCACTCCTGTCTGTGTGAACTTATCTGCGGGGAATGATGAGGTCAGAGCCCACACACCGAACATATTAAATGTATGTGCTTATTTGTTGCCTCAATGAACATTTCGACGTGAGCTATCTCATTGAATTACTATTATTATCATCACTAGTATTGTTATTATGTCGGTCATGCAGCATTTGTTCCTGTCAGCATGCAAACACACACACTGCAAAATACAGGTGTAGTGTATACTCATAAGAAATTAAGTAGGCCTACATGACTCTGGCATAGTGGACATGAAAACAAGAAAATATATCTCGCTAATAGGCAAACATAGCTGCATCTATTAATTCAAAGGACAGATTATTCCATGGTCAGCCTTGGAGATGATGTGCCTAACATCAAAAAAACATGACAGCTTCAGAAGGGGAATAAGAATTAGTCAGATATTTAATTAAAAAATATCTCACCACTTAGAGAGAAAAGTGTACCAGTTTTTGTGTAAATGTGTCAATGGGAAGGGCAGCCAAGTCTTCACTGCATACTGATGGACAGATAAGGGACAGGATAGGCTGCAAAATTTAAAGATCACATTCCAGTTATAATCAAGATTTTAACATTTTGAAATGTCCTCGTAACATTCTATAAGATATATGAGCGACATGAGAAATCCAAGCTGAATTTCACTTCTTTCTGACTTGTAACTCTTGACAAAGGAAGTTGGGGCAAATATTACTGAACGGATTGTTCGATAGTTAAAACGCTGATAAGATTTATGTGTTTAATGAGTGGAGTGGAAGATGCAGAGGAGAAGCAGAAGGGTGGGTTGAGATGAGTAAAAGAGTCAATTTGATCAAAGTTTCTAGGGAGTAAATCAATACCATGAGGTGTTCTTTAATACCTGGCAGGATGTGGGCTCCTGTCATCAAGACTTTCCAGTCAGTGAGCGAATGAGTAGTCCAGATCAATCATCAAAGCCCGGGTAAGACAGGCATTATTCCATGGAAAAACAAATCATTTTGATCAAAGTTTTGATCAGAAGTTTAAAAAAAATAGCACACAATTATATATATATATAAGTTAGCTAGGTTTTGGATGTAGTGACAAACTCAACCTGTCTATAGTGGTTATGATACTAAAGCCTACACATGGCATTCACAAGAATGTGGGTCGGCTTTGTGAATGAAAATCTTATCTGCATTTACAGTGAATGTGCAGGATATTAAACAGCCTATCCTCCTACATCAGACTTTGTTTTGTCATAAAAAGATCAATGCGCTTGAGTTTTTTATCCTGTCAGCCATTTGTTAGCCAAATTAAAAGAAAAGGACGTGACAAGGCAAGTCCACTGGCTGACAGTAAGCAATAAGAAATAAAAAAGTCAGGACAACCTTCTTTGACCACTAAGACCTTCAGTTCAGGTTCTGCACCTGCACTGTCTGATAAAGAGTGTCAGCCCTTAAAAATGTGTTGTATTAATCACCGCCCAATGATTATAAAACCAATGAGAGAAACCTCCTAGGACCCTAGTTTTGCGGCGCAGTGCAGGGAGGCACAGGGTGGCGCAGCCGGCACAGTGCAAGTTTCGAGCGGCGCAGCCAGGTGCGCGGTCAGTTTGGCAGTTTGGTATACCATGCTGCGCCGAGATGGGTGTGACGGCGCGGCAGGGGGAGGTGTCACATATTCATCATGGCGCAGTCAAAGTTTCGTGGGAAAATGCCCGCCAAGGGTGCGCCAAAAGCTCGCCACCTAAAACCTGGTCTACTCTCAGCGCAAGGCGTGCGCAGCCGGTGCAGTGGAAGTTTGGCTGACCGGCGCGCAGTGCGCACACGTCACCAAGACGTCACAGACAGGTTTCCACAGTTTCAGGCACATTTCAATGCAATAAATAATCACAACAACCACTATT
>JAQLOL010000023.1:27475517-27493313 GCA_029783665.1 Naso thynnoides
TTTTGTAAAGCACTATGGGTTGCATTTCTTTTATGTATGAATAGTGCTATATAAATAAAGTTTGATTGATTGATTGACTGAGGGCAAGATGAGTCATCACAAAATTAAAAATGCTCTCGAATCATAGAAAAGACCAGGTTTTAAAGTAAAAATACTAAGAGATGATTTGTTAAGCAAATATGTGGCATATAGCATGAGATACATTAACAATTAACAGACACAGGAACAAATCTGGAAAAATGTATTTTCTACTTCATCGAGACCTCAAAGTATTTTTGCCTCATAACAGACAAACGTGTTGACTCTTAACACCTTCAGTCTGATGTGACCTTCACTCTAAGCAATGTCTGTAGGAAACTAAAATTAAATTTCCCTAAGCAATCACTTAAGAGTAACCTATCTGCACACATCGGACCAATAAAAGCTCCCGGTGCTCCGGTGTTCAGTTTTACTTTGGCTCATCTGATTGCAACATGGCAGCAGGGTGCCATAATTTCTCATGTTAGGGGTTAAAAATACACTAAATATGTGTCTGAAAACATTTAAGGCAAAAAAGGCATTACAGCAACAGAATCTTGATTCATATTTGTGATAATGAAGGCAGAAACCACCTTACAACTATTGCCTCTAATAATGCCTTTGCCACCCTAGAAGAATGAATTTGGCTCCGCTTATGGCTTAATGATGCTTGATAATCCGTTAGACAAAAGCATGCTAATGGCACAACTTTGACAATGCCCAAGACAGTTTGCTGGCATTCCCACCTACAAGTAACATACCTTTGATTCTCTATTGCAAAATGTCCCACTAATTGCTCAAGCCCTGCCCATTCTGTTACCAATTCATTTTCTCCCCTCAACCCTGCGTATTTACAGTAAACGCGTTTAATGTCACACATGACTGTGTCTGTCGACACCTGAATTCATTAGTTCAGCAGCACCTTTAATAGAGTGTAACAAAATAAACCTGCCAATATGTTATCACAACTTTTATATCCTACAAATTAACAGTCAACATTAAAAAATAAGTAATTCTAATTTTTGAAAATTTCTTGTTTTAGAAAGTTTTTTTTTTAATGTAAGGAGTCTGCTGTTTCTGAATGTCACAATACAGACTACATCAAAAGTAAAAAATCAACCTTAGCTGCAGCCTTATTTTCTCTACAGTAAAAGGACAGTAAAAATAAAATTAAAAAAATAGAAATGCACCTATAAGATACTTACAAGAAAACTTGGTGATTGTGATTTTAAGCCACTTTTCAAGATTGTAACCATTTCTTAGTTCAAAAGGCAGAGCCTGTCCAGAATGCCATGTACCTTGAAATAAATGTCACATTTTATTTATTGTCTCCTTGCAAGAAAGCCTCAGATGATAACCGCACAGCAGGTATGTGTGAAAGCAAAAGCCCTCAAGCAAAGTGTTCCAGCCAGCACCTCATCAAAGGCACATTGTGACTGACAGCTTGACAGTTACACTCTGCTCCAGTCAAGCTGACAGATCTGGCACTAGACTGACTCACAGTGTTGACAAGTTCTCTCTTTGATTTCCTGTGATGCTTCACTCCCACACTGTTCAGAAGAAATTATCTCCGACAGATAAACTTGGAGGAGATCATGCATTTGGTCGTATGTGTGTTTGCGTATTTATCTGTCTGCAGTTAATTTTACATGCATTAATACTGGTGCTATTATTTTTTCATCAATATTTGTGATTGCATGAGAAAATTTCATTCATCGAAGTAATTGTACTGACTGCTTTGTTATAACAAGTGATCATTAACTTCTTCAGTTTGGGGGAGACAAAAGTCACTTTTCTATTACATGGTGCCGGCTCTACTCTTCTCTACTTGTCTTTGGTATCAGGTACTTTTCTGGAGGTTGTTTTCCAATACAAGATAGTACTCTTGATAGTGCCACCTCTGTGTCTTAGTTGTCATTGCGACACCACGCAACTGACCAATCATGGCTATACCCGTTGAGGTGTTAGCTGTGATGCTAACTGTCACCACATACTAGCCATGACTGATAGGAGAACAGTTCATTACACTCCTGTAATTAACAGAGGTTTTACGCATTGAAATTTAAGAGAACAGTAAAACCTAGACACTGTGATCATCAAGCAAGCAAGCTATCCAAATTTCGGGAGAAGGGCATCAGAACTTACCTTGCCAGGACCCCCATTTCAAAAATCATAGGTGGCTAAATCCTTTCTGCTTCAGTTAGTTCAGTCAGACAACTCTGGATTGAATTCAGTATCTTATTGAACATAAATATTGAGCATAGATATCCGAAGCAAGTTTGGTGTCAGGCTCTGTCTTAATTTATTCATTACCTGTAAATGATCTGCAAACAGACATGACAGGGAGTGAACAGCAAGACCCAGCAGGGGATCATAGAGACAGAGCCCACAGGTGGATGCTGGGAAGGTGGTGGGATTGCAAAACTTCATAAGTAGCAGCACAGAGCAGCAGAAATGTGGCAAGCAATGGATCAGGTTGGTTAAGCAGGGAGGTTTAAATAGCCCGCCCCAATCAGATGAAGAGTACTTGAGACTGATCACCTGATCAGGATTTGGCACAGCTTTGAGGTGTTTGCCTGAACTAGATCCGCAGGCTTCGCATCATTTACCGTCAGGAGTATTTGGCCATGAAGATTGTTTGGTTTTATCCATCTAAGTTTTGAGACGCTTGTCTGTAATCTTCTGGGTCCATTCCATTACCAAGGAAGTAAAGGACTTTTTTTTAATTTATTGATTTATTTTTAGGCCCACACAGTTTAGCAAAAAAAAAAAAAAAAATTCATATGAAAAACACAAGTGTATCAGTAGGAAATAGTGACTGACTTCTCGTGGTGAACAGTTTCCACTAAAAGATTAAACCTTGCTATGTAAAAAAAAAAGAAACCCTTTCATCGTGTGTTCTGAGGATTTCCCAGAGTGAGACACTGATTCTCAATGTTTAATTCATTTCATTTAATTTTACACAGTTTCAAGCACTGCAAACTAAGTGAGATTTACCTGAGAGACAGACTTTTCAACACTGGGCAAGTCAAATCATATAAACAGCCAGAGAATACTACAGATTGGTGAGAAAAATATTTTTACTTCCTTATAAAATGGATTAACTGAACCTTAAAACTCCCTATCACAGAGCAGTAACTACTTTTCCTTGACAACTTCCGCTCTATTACAAATAGAGCTAAAAACCTTTTTTCCAATCAGATACTGAATCAGTGCAGTGCTGAAAAACAATGTCATGAGACAGATTGTTGCAGTGGATGTGGTATATTTATAAATGACATTACACTGAAAATGTAATTGGTCAGAGAGACTAATGACAGCATACTTTTGGAACATTGGATTTCAATTTGAAACTCAATTTAGGAATTCAAATTGGATTGAATCCAGGCTCCACATCCTGTGAGGGACGGCACAATGTTCTTGTGGTACAGAGCACAATAATACATGAACAAGAACCCGGCAGGTATCTATTGCACAGCAAAGAGACAGAGAAGAACAAATGTGATGAGTTTTAATCTCACTTTATTTAATAACCTAGACCCCCACCACCAAGGGTTATTGCATAAAAAACAAACAAACAAATGAAAAAAAAAAAAACATCGTACAAAAAATCAGTCACTCAAACACAAAACATGGTGAAACAAAAATACTGCAAATTGGATGCTTCCTCATTCAAAGCTGTACTTACTTACTTTTTGGGAGAGACACTTGACTGAATATCTCAAACTTGTTAAACACTGACATGAGTTGACGACATCTCTGACATGTTTTAAAAGTGACAGTACACATTTTGAAAGTAATGCACTATGAATTTAACACATACTGTCAGTGGTAAACAGAAAACATCTACAGCATTTGCAGTGCATATAAAAATAAATTAACACTGGATATGAGTACACAGAATTATATGTACATAGACTTTCAGGGCTTAACAAGGTCAATGCATAGCAAAGCTCCTTAGTACCACAGTTCACTTTAAAGAATTGCGTCAGGCAGAGTCATCTTACTGGAACAAACTGTTTCACAGTGAAGCGAAAACAGGAACATCAGCTTGCAAGGAAGAATAATTACTCAATTTGCTTTGTGGTGAGTGTGATGATTCAAACACCACTGAACTGCCTCACACCGATGCCTCACCATCGATCTTCTCGCGCACAGTTCTCACAATTAGGCCTCCAGTTAAGAACACACTCAAGCATTTGTGGTAACAAAATTTTTTTGTTTTGTTTTGCTTTTTTGTGGAACAGTTATTGGCCTCTTATATCATCAAGCATTCCCTGTCAGAGCAGAGAATTGTTTAGAACATCAGACCTGATGGAAAGCTGCCAATCAGGCACTGGCTTGTTCAATTGTGTAATGACAGAGGCAGGCCTGAGGAAACAGGAGCAGGAGAGATTTGTGCATTTTTGATTTCCATTCAAGTTCAATTTTTCATTCTCCCACAGCAGTTCTGAATGTAATTACAACTACAAAAATATGCAAAATATTTGTGACTCAGTGTCCAAAGCTGTAAAGGCTAAAGGAAGTGAACACAAAGGGCTTTTACAAAAAACTATAAAATATGTAACTTAATTGCATTTTAGTGCCAGTGAAGCAGCATAATCACTGTGGTGGAAGATGAAAGAGATCTGTTTTTCTGCAAATGTACTGTGAAAATGCCCCCCGGTGAAACGGAAGGAACACTTGATGAAGCCTGGCGCTTAGGCTGAACAAGCATCATTGCTGACAGTCATAAAATGGGTGTTCTAGGTCAGGGCCATATGAATGGGCTAGTTTACCAAGAAAAGCAGGAAAAACATTTATCTGGATTGAGGCTGTGGTGGACAAAGGATGAGAGATGTGAGGAGGGAACGTGGCCAGTGGTGCTGAGATAATAGTCTTTAGATGGAATCGCAATGAAATTTTGAGGTGAAGGCAGCTGCAGCACGGAGGTCGATGATGTAGTGGCAGGAAGTGCAGAGTGAGATCAATAAATATTAGTATAAGCTGCTGAAACAGAACATAATCCTAGTGTTGATGTAAAGTGAAGGGTTATTCTCCTCTCTGTATAGTCTGAGTTATTTTTAAGGCGCAAACTCTGCTGATATCATCCCGCCTTGAGGAAATCTGGGCAACGCGTCACTTCCTTTAATTGTCTATGATACAATCACTCTGTTTTTTAAAACAATAACACGCAGGAGTGAGTCACATCTTAGTGAGAAAAATAATCCAGTGATAAACAATAGCTACACAGGGAAAAAACAAAAACAATATTTATAACTACGGCAGATCTGCGATGTGTGAAATCACATTCAAATGAAGCACACGCATTGGAATCTACATTGTCCCTATATACTATAAATAGATGATCCCAAATTGGCTTTGTGCTTACAGTATTGTTACATGAGTTCAAAATGTGCAGATCAACATTCCCCATCTTTACATGATTAGTGTTAAAAATAGCAGAACCAAGCTGTGCGGCCCGCAAATATGTGAATGAATCAAAGCAATAAAATAATGGTTGATTAAGAATGCACATCTCTAAGGGGGGGGAAATGTAGTCTTACCCTGGAGCATTAAAGAGCTCTATAAAAGTAGTCCAGTTATAAATTACAGCAATGTCAATCACCACTTAATATGCGTTCTATCTCCTCAAGTCTTTTCAAGGCTGCTGCCCTTTTTTCCTCTATATCTTTAATCTCTTTAGTGGACTTGCCCTTAGTCCGCTTGTCAGACTGGCTGCTGTCCAAAGGCTCTGATTGGTCCACGCCCACACCTCCGAGGCTTTCTGCAGAGGATTTCCGCACATTCTTCTCATCCCCAGCCCCTTTTCCAATAGCATCAGCACCCCTCCCTTCCTCCTTGCCCTCAGCAACCTCCTCCACTCCTCCTCCCTCTCTTGCTCTTTTCAGCTCTTCCTCCTTAGCTGACATGGTGGCTCCCTCTGCTGAAGTTAGTGGTTGCCCTGCCACACTCATGGCAGCCATTTTCCCTCTAACAATACTCAAGTGGCGACGCACATACTCCTCGTTTGGTGCAAGGGCGAGTGTTTCCTCCAGGCAGCGCTCGGCCTGCAGCAGATCGCGTTCCTCAAAGTAGACCACGCACAAGTTGTGCTTGCCTTGCACGTTGGTGGGGTCCATCTGCAAAATGCGCTCAAAGCAAGCTTTAGCGCCTTGTGTGTCCTTTTTGTGATTCATAAGGATGTCGCCCTTCAGGATGAGGCCCTTGATGTGCTCTGGGTGGTAGTGCAGCAGCTCGTCCAACACTGGCAGCGCATCCACCTCACGTTTGGATTGAGAGTAAAGCAACGCCAGGTTAAACAAGGCACTGCGGAAGCCGGCCTGCAAGCCGATGGCTTTACGCATCCACTGCTCAGCTGCGGCATTTTCATTGGCGTCCATGGCCAGCATACCGAGGTTGAAGTAGCCGTTAGCATCTTTGGGCTCCTCCTCCACATAGATCAGGAAACGACGGTTGGCTTCAGGCCAGAACTTTGGCTCACCTGTTAGAGAAAGCAGAGAAACAATATGGAATCAATAATGCCTGCAACTACTTGCTAGGGCTGGGCGATTATGGCAAAAATGATAATCAGGATTATTTTCATTGATATTGAAATTCATTAACACTGCTGTCTTGACTGTTAAATACAACTAGATTGAAAGACAAATGAAAAAAAAAATCATGAATTTATTAAAACAGAAATAATGTATAAAAAATATAAATGAAAAATAAACATCACCCACTATGTTGCAGTGCATTGACACAACCTACTGCATACTACTAAACATACACAACATTCAGTATATCTGTCATATATATTCAACATTTAGTGCATTTTGGGGCACATCCTTAGTGACAAAGAATGGATGGCATCAGTAATGGCATCCTTATGCCCATGAGAGCCGCACTGATATACAAATGTATTGTAAAGCGTGTCCAAGTCTGAATCCGCGAAACCAAAGTCTTTCCACTCCGCATAATTTATTTATCTTTCTACTTTACCAACAGCTCACTCTCTGCCTTCATACAAATTGCAGTAATGAAATCTTAAAGCAGCCAAAGAGCAGATGTGTTGTGACTCGCTGCTCTAAACTCTCGCTGTTGAAACAAGTGACGTATGTTACATACTAAAACTGGCCTCTGGCGACTTAGCAAGCGGGGTTGCAGGCATCACCATCAGCTGCCTAGAGTCGAGCTGAGACGGACAAGTTTAATGCTACAGCTTTCCCTGCGACTGTTTTCGTGTGGTCGTGAATGTTTGGTGTAAGCTGGTCATTTCAATTAAGGTCAGAGAAGGTCAAAACATGTTCTTTAAAACTGTACATAATAGAAAGAAATATCAAAAATACAGAGCTGGTGGTCATAAAGAAGGATGGACATTTGAACTGATTGATACAAGAGACATACAGAAAAAATGACACACTGTGTTACCAAGTAGCACACATGACTGCATTCCCTGGTATCCAGCCTAGCACTGCACTTCAGAAAGCCTACAACAGAGGTTGAGGGACTTATCATGTTTGCAGGCCCTTTTAAACCCTATATTATAAAACTGTTGACTGATGAAAAAACTTAACTTCGCGTTAAAACCAGTTTTTCCCCTTCTCTGGTTATTATTACATGTATTGGTTCATTATTAAATTCCTTGTGATGCTAGCTCAATTCTTTAATGTCAGAGCCAGAAAGATCCCTGCAGAGAGTCTATTAGGTCACTCTGCAGACTTTTACATCTGTGTGCATGTACCCAATTTCTGGATTCAAAATGAAAACTTCCAAAGAATCAGCCCATAAAGAACTATTATATGAATGTGTGCTTTTTGAATGGACCGTTTAACTGCATTTAAATGTAAGCATACAAACAAGGCTGTGTTTAACATTCATTCATCTTCATACGGAGGAAGGCACTTAATGGTGAGGGCACATGTCTCTGTGGCAAAGGAATGTGGTTCATCTTTATTCAGAGACTAAAATCGGTCAAACAGAAAGCTGGCTGTGTGGAGATTAGTGATAGATTTCAACTACTGATTCCTTCATTGCTGACCTAGAGCAGATGTCACTCACCGGACTCCTGCATGAGAAGTGCTGAGTTAAAGAGTGCCAGCTTGTGCCTTGGGTTGAGCTCAAGCGCGTGGTTGAAGTTTTTCAGGGCTTCAGATGGGTCCTTCATCTCGATGTTGACGATGGCCAGGTTGTACCACAAATCAGCGTTGGTGGCGTCCAGCTCCAGGGCTCGGAGGTAGGCATCACGTGCCTCTGTAAGCTTGTTCATCTTCAGCAGCAGCTCCCCTCTGAGTCCAATTAAAATTAAATAAATCAAAAGCATGCAATATAAATCAGGAGTCAAAGTATGTTAATTACATCTTTTACATGATGGATGACTTAGAGTAAAACATATAGGATATTCACAGGCATAAATTTAAAAATTTCTATGCAATTTCCAGGATTTTGGACAATCCCTTAAAATTGCAACTGTACAAGATTTGACAGGTGCAAGACACTGTCGAATTACACACTAATGTCTTTTTTATGTTATTTTTGTCTCAAGACTTTCCAGACAGACACTTGAGTATAAAACAGCCCTTAAGCTTGAGATGAGAGCTTTGTTGCCCTGGCAACAAACTGTTAGATCACCTGGGAGACACAAAGACACAGCAATATATATTGTCTTCTCACAAAAAGGAACAAAAAACCCCCAAACATTTTACATTAGAGATAGGACATGGGGCTTGCTTCATGGCAAATATGAAAGAGCTCTTCAAGGGCAGAAACAGCCCAATAGAGAAACAGAACAATCAAGAACTAGAACTAGAATTAGCCAGGATTTTGGTTTCCTCTAGAAACTTCTGTTTTGCTAGCTGAACAATTTGAGGTGCTTAATAGCTAGAAGTAACTCAAATTAAGCAGCTAACATAAACTAAAAAGAGGATAACATGGCCTAAATGGTTACCGAAGAAGACGTAACGTTAGCTGTGCTTGATAAACTGTGAGGGGTTCAACAGGGAATGAGGACGCCCAACAGCTCTGCTCAGAGCATAACGTTACACTTTTCAGTTTTTGATTTTGGAAAGGTAAAGAACATAAATTTCCTTTGATTTCCTCGCTGAATGAAGAGTATCACTTTTAAAAATTTAAAAGACACAACATTTAAAAACGATGAGCTCGAAATCCACAGAACCAGCCTGAAAATGACAAAAATCTGAAAAAAATGCAGAAGTTTCCATAGAGCACAGCCGTGTAGTTGTCAGACCTCAGTCAGAGCTGGCAAATGCTGCGCTCTGACCGGCTCATTTGTATCCGAGGGCGGCACTTAGCAAAGGGTCGATTGCTATGAATGAACTGTTCATGCCAACTTTCATAAAGTGGGTTCAGGCAAATTAAAAAGACAACAAAGGAAGATACTGCAGACTGAGCAATATTGCTTTTCATTCTGGTGAAAATGGAAATGAAGTTTGCAGAGAAGAAAGCCTGCAGAACAAAACGTGTCCCTGCACAAATAATTACAACACTGTAGATCTGCATAATGTGAAGGTCAAAAATAATTGTGCAAAAATGATAATCAGTTTATGACCTCAAAAAAACCCCAAAAACCAAAAAAACATAAAACAAAAATGCTGTGTGGAAAAGAGCAAAAGCTGATAAAGGTTTCTCAAAGGTTTGATAACTGATGGCTACGCATTGAAAATCTTGCCTGCTGATGTAGGCTTGTTTGAAGTCAGGTCTCATGCTGATTGCTTGTCTGTAGAGCTGGTCGGCCTCCTCCAGTCGTGACTCGTTGGCTCTGATCAGATTGGCCAAGTTTATGTAAACGTTCAGATGATTGGGAGCCACACGTGTCGCATACTTCTTACCAGGAATAACCTACAGAGGGTCAACAGAGAATTGGAAAAAACAAAAGAAAGAAAAACAGTGAATTTATAAAAACATGCATGTTTGATGACAATCTGTCTAAATAAAGTTTAAAAAATTGCAATATTTTTGAGCTGCAACAGCTGAAACAACTCAAAGATAACAGATTGGATTGAACTGAAGATTTGATTTGTGGGCTCTGACTTCAAACTTGGCTCAATGTCGCTCATAACTGACAAACACTGCTTATGTTGCAGATGCTGTCACCCTTAAATTGTCATTCAAACTTGTGGGGTCCAGAAATTTATGTTCCCATAAAGCTGTTGGACAACACTAGTATCGTAGTTGCTCCCAGTTTTTGGATCCCAAGAATAAAGGAACAATAAATAAATAAATAAATAAACCCACACACGCATATTCGAAAATACCAGCATCTGTGCAAAACATGTCACATGAGGAGATACCTGTGGCATGAGGGATTTGGCAACCAAGTAGGCTTCCTCTGCTTGTTTGGACTTGTTCAAGTTCTTGTAGGTTCGTCCAACATTCATGTGAGCACCAATGTCATCTGCAGAATCATTAAATGGGGTGTAAGAAAAACATCTGAAAATCAAAGAAATCAACCACAGACTCAAACATGCATGAACCAGTCTCTGTGTTGTTTTAACCTCACTGACCTTGCTTCTTTCCACAGTGTTTTAACATGCTTCTCCCACTCTGTTTTGTTTTAATGACCCACAACTATGCCAAACTAATGCTAAACATAAATAATGAGAAACAAAAACCTTATGGTGAAATTGAGAGAGACAGAAAATATTTAAGGGGGCAATAGGTAAAATAAACCCTTCTGGGAAACAGCGAGAAAAGTGAAGTGTTGAAAAGGGATCATTTAAGACAAACAGAAGAAGAGACGCTTAAACTTGAGGCAAGTTGAAAATACCCAGGATACATATGTTCTGGACTAGTCATGCAGATCATTAGGCAACCACTGGTTAAGGATTTTTGAAGCAATCTTGTACATCTGTGGTTGGACAGTAGATCCTTGCCCCATAAATACGGTTCTTTGAGAGTCTGAAGGACAATTCACTGTTTTCCAGTCAAAGGCCACTGCATTTGTAACACTGCTGGCCCAGAGGCTAATTTTTCTTCAATGGAAGACAGAAAAACCCCCATCGTTTAAACGTTTGGTTAAGAAAGCACTTTCTATGATGCCACTAGAGAAACTGAGATATAATCAGAAATGCTCACGACATGGATATTCTAAAACCTGAGCCCCCTTCATAGAATTTATCCCAAGTATGCCCTTAACATGAGATTCCTCTTTTTCACACACTCACAAACACGTGTCGGCCAGTTGGATCCAACAATGCACAATTACATGTAATGTCCCTTTGTTACATACTGCTGAGTAATGTACAGGCGTGCAGTTATATGCAGCAATATCTCATCTGGAACATAACCATCTTTGGAGTGCCAAGGGGATGTACCGTGGTATGAAATGAACCATGGTTACAACCGAAGTTGCCTCACTAACTGCTTTGTAGTCCAGGCCTCTAATGCCTGATGATAAGCCTAACAGGATATCCTTATCAGGTTAATGTATTTACGCTCTTAATCTTAAGGAAACATTATTGGTGCTGAAGCGGTAAAAGTGTTTACGTTTCAGTTTACTGAAAACTAAGCTATGAGGAAAAGCAGAAGTGCCAGAAGCGGCTTCACACACTCTGCATTTCATGTTATCCTACAATAAGCAGCATAAGGCCGGGTCCGTAGATCTGTAAATATACAGATAATGTCCCTAGTTTCCAAGGCAAGGGAATGTATTTCTTTAAACCTTAAATCCGAGGAGACAAATACTTTGACAAGCCCCTACAGAATATTTGCGATACAATATTGACATTCATCGATTTAAAAATCCTGTAGTGAATTATGAATGATTGATGTGTATTACCTGGTTGGACTCGGGTGGCCTGAAGAAAGTACTGCAGTGCCTTTGCATAATTGTTCTGGTTCTCAAGAGCGTGGCCAACATTATTCCACAACTTGGCATTGTTTTTATTAACCTGAAGCAGAGTACAATTCAAGAAACCAAAAAAACAAACAATAAGATAGTTTTGTCTGTTGATTATTCATCACCTATAAGACAAGACATGTCGTGTAATAGGCTGTAAATTCAGGCCTTTAATCACACGGTGATAAAAGATATGTTTGAGCACTTGAAAATAGCTCGGATACACGGTGGGCTAATAAAATTTGGCACTGCTACTTAAATAGTCTTGCCAGCTTACCTTCAGGGCAGAGGTGAACAGAGTATATTCTGATTCCCAGTCCCAGTTCCTGATGAAGGTTTTCACAGCATGAGTAGTTAGAAGCACTCCAATAACCAACCAGGATATCTTCTTCATATTTCTAAAAAAAACAGTATTTTAGAGTTTAAGTGATATTGATTTGGTAATAAAATAAGACGAATACTTTGTGTGTCACATTTCAGAAAAAAAAAGATTTTGTTAGCAGTAAAAGGGTGAACTGTATCCTTTTAATCAATAGTTATGACCTTGTATATGCAATAAGATGCAACTAATTTAAGACACGGATGGGCAAAATGGTTTTTACTAAAAATTGGAGTAACCATTAACACTGAAATAACACTTGCCACTAGTATGGAGGGTTAAAACTGCCAAAATCCAAAATAAATAAGGAAATGATCCAATAAATAAAGAAATAAATATGGCAAGATAGTAATATTATTAATATAATTATTAATACTAATATCATGTATTCATTTTTCAATGTGTTCAGTGATTAATTTATGTACTATTTTCACTTTGCAAATAAATGCCCCGGTTTATTGAATTTTTATATTGTATTTATTAATTTCCCTCTCTAAAGTTACATTTCTGTATGCATTCTCACCTCATTACACAAATGAGAGGGCCTGTCTTTTAGCGTGCCACGGGTTGTACATTTTTTTACCTATTAGTTGATGACATCAGAGTGCACAGCTCTCTGATTTATATGCAACGTTAAAATAATACTTACATAAAAGAAATGAAAAGTAAGTAAATTTAGAAAATAAATAAATCGGAAAATTAAATGGTGAATTTAATGAAAAGTGGTATTTTTGGCACATTTACTTATTTTTTGAGTCATTTATTTATATTGGATTTGGCAGTTTCAGTCCTCATAATGGCAAAAATGTGCTCATAAAGCTAGAAACTAGGCTTTCTGTTATGTCCCTAAAGTACAGGAGTGTGAGAATTTTGCTTGGATTGTCTGTGGATAATGACCAAGTAACAGTTTTATTACACTCAAGGCAGTAATATGAGTTTGTATGAGCACCTACCCTCTATGTGAGACAATCTTGAATCCATGTGCAACAAGAACACAGAAGCCCATACTGGGCACATAGAGGACCCTCTCTGCCACAACAAAACCCACAGGGAAGAAGAGGTTGGATGCAGGAATAAAAGGCAGGACAATCAAAGACAGGGCCTGAAGGAGAACAATGAAAAATAACTTAAATACATAATGTTAAAGGACCATACTTGTGTTAATACGTCTTTATCCTTTGTCAACATTGGCCACATAGGTTATATAAACCCCACGCCTTTTTCCCAAAACAACTTCATCTATTAGACTATGTGTTTGCTTACAATTTGTCCATATACGACAAATGTTACAGAAAGTACCTGAAAATGTGTAACAATGTTAGTTAAAAAGAATATTTGTGTCAAAATCCTTCTTTATGCTAATTGCTGAGCTAGGAAGGCAGCACTTGTAAGGGACTATTTTTTCCAGATGTATTAAGTTACGTCCCGTTTCGTTTCATCTTTTAAGTTTGCTGACCATAAAGTAAGAGCCACAGGCCTGCTGGGCAACAGATGCTAATTTGTTTCCAAGTGCCAAAATAAAGAATCATCAATCATTCATGACTCTAAAGTTGAAAATATAAGCTTATGTTTTATCTCTTTTCATTTGTGCTGGCTAGTATTTCAATTATGTCATGCAGCAGACATCATTAGACTCATTGTATGCCACCAGTTAATTAAAAAGAGGTGCAAAGAATAACAGTAAGAACCTACATATTATATCATACTAATGAGGCGCACTTGACTAATCTGACCAAAACTTCCTCACCATCACAACGGTCTTGGCAGAGCTATTTCTGTAGCGCAGGCTATGGTAAGATAGCAGGCCCAGAAAAGTGTAGAAGATCATGGTGGCCAGGTTACGGAGGTCGAGGAGTGACTCCACCAGAGGGATGGTGCCCATTGTCCAGTCACAGCAGAGCTCAGAGGGATTCAGCAGAAGCCAAGCATTCACAGGAAGAAGGTAGTTGAAAGTCAGTTGTCTAGTAGGAGTAGGACTGACTGCTGCCGGATTATCAAATCTACAAGAGAGGACAACAAGAGGAGAAGTTAATCCGACCCTGGGTATGCTATGGGTAGAGCAGGAGAGGGTAATTACTCTGTTTTTCTGCATGTTGCTGCTGACCACTTAGGAAACTGTTTTTCCAGAGGTTTTTTGTAAAAAACCAAACCAAAACAAAAGAAAAGAAAAGATGAGAATATAATTAGGAAAACACATTAAAAAACTCTGCAAAACATTGTCATGGAAACCAAAAAAAGAACCAAAGAAACATTTAACTGGGTCCAGACAGATATTTAGTCTCAGCTCGAGGAGGCAAAGTAAAGCTTTGTCAAGCAGTGTCATTAAAAGACAAGTCATATTGTATTGACCTCACTCCCCACAAGACACACATTTTTGTTTTACCCAACCCCTGTTTACATTTCTTACATATAATCTTGTGCAGGATTA
This sequence comes from Naso thynnoides, assembly GCA_029783665.1. Taxonomy (NCBI): domain Eukaryota; kingdom Metazoa; phylum Chordata; class Actinopteri; order Acanthuriformes; family Acanthuridae; genus Naso; species Naso thynnoides. The sequence continues at coordinate 27,490,182 of JAQLOL010000023.1, forward strand.
CCCTCACATTCTTTGTCATCATGGTAAGCTCCCAAAGAATCAAGAAACAACCATAATCCCAACATTAATAGTTGAGATAAAATATCACTGTTTTGCCTTAATACACTCTATAGCAATTTCAAGGAAAGATTATCTAACATAAAAGAGCTTTAATATTTCTTTATAGGAGTTTGCTTAGTAAACTACACTCTGCTGTGGGGAAAAGTCTGTCCTCACAGAGTTGCTGAATATAAGGTCAGGTGGTCTTCAAGTTCCAGAGACATTAGTGACTTGATACAATGAATATCCATTCCAACCAACTATCCAATCGATGATCACTGCTATCCATTCCTTCTGGTACCAGAAGGGCAGAAATAAATTTGAAAATGTAAATAGAAGTATATAACCCTTATGGCCAGGGCTCTGGCAAAGAAAACATTTTATTTCAGAACATAAAGACAGCACAGAACATGTTTTGTCTACACGGCTGCCAGAGATGCCCCTACATCCTTTCCTTCTAATCCGTCTCTCTTTGGTGTTTAAGGTAAGCTCCTCTACTCTGTATTTGTATTTAACCTGCTAAGGCTCAACAGGTAGTCCAAGCTTGTTTTATGAGAAGTTTCCAAAGAGGTGGCCCTCCGCTTTGAAAAAAACGATCACAACTGTTGATAATCTAAATATGCAATATTGTTATGGCTCAAGCACAGACGTGCTCTCAGACAATCCGGAGACATCTCAAGGATTGCAGCTAGAGGATTAGCCTATCTGGGCTAATTGTCTGGAATTTTATCTTTATGATGAAATTCTATTATGTTTAGTCTGTGTGGAATCCTGTACAGACAATTTACAGTTTAGACAACATTTAGTCTAATAGAATTACTGACATTTGGCTAGCTATGGTTCCATTCTAGCAGGTATCGGTGTCCTTATCCAATTCGTGTTGTAATTATATTCACATTTTGCCACACAAAATTTAATTTGCAGACATACAGACACTGATTTCTGAGCTTTGCTTAGATTTAGGCTAGTTTTAGTATAAATTGGCCAAATGTTTGACAACTGAAACATTTGCAGTTTTAAGCAAATGCAAGGGCAACACAAACACAATTTAAAATTATTACTATAATACTGTAACATTGAAGATGTGATTAGTATTATTAATTGCTTCACAAAAAACCAATATCTAGTGCACACACTCTTTTACATCTGGTCTTCAGTTGGAACTCTGAAGCCAGACTTTAGATCTTCTCGAGTTTAAACGCACTACACAGATTTTGTAATGCAGAGTATCTTAACTAAGCTCCCGAAGAGGGCGACACTGAGCCCCATGCTAGAACGGCAGGTACGCACCATGAGCGAGAGGATGTCCTCCCTTCCTCTACAAGGTTTTTGCACCTTTCATGTTAAATCATAAAATTTCTAAGCAGTAATGACAATCTCACCATAAACTCAACCAACACAATAAATATCAAATAACAGCTTTACTACCAAACAAAACATTTTGCCTTATGGGAACATCAGTATGTGTTAAAGGGGCAAAGTATAGAAAGACAAAAAACAGATTCTCCTTCTAGATTCCCTATCATATAAGCAAATTACAGGGAGTATTTTCAGTGGTTTTCAGGTTTGACTTTTATGAACTTAAAACAATTGCTTTCTTTCAACATTTGAGTTTAAAGGTTTAGAGTCACCCTAAAAAGTAACAAAATGCAGTACAAATGCATGCCTTGGTGTTTTTCCATGTGTGCTGGTTTGACTTGACACATCAGTCCAGCATGGCAGGCATTTGCATTTCCATCACAGCAGGGTTACCCGCTTGTGGGTGTGCATTTAACAGATGATGCCCCACACTGAATGGTGAGATACAATTGTGGCAACTTTCACCGTGGAGGACTGGCACTGACAGACAGAGGGAGGGAGGGTGACAAAAAGCGAGTGAGAAAGTTTTTTTTTTTTTTAACTACAGTTTTGCTTTTTAACTTAGAGTAATCACTGAATTTATTAGGAGGACTATATCTAACAACTTGGCATGCATCATAACGATCTTCTGCTGAAAGACACACCCTCAGCATATGAAAGGTTGTAAACTATTATTTCCACGCAGCTGTTCAGAGAGTGACGGATCATAAGCACTACACTTGGTATTTCATTCTCACACCGTGCCGAAGGTCAAGCTGCGTGCAGCTTACGCAATTTAGGTTATGTTCATTATTGCCCTTAGACCCTTTTTGTGGGGTGTTTTCCATGGACCTGAAACAAACAGAGTATAATTCCACTACTTGGTCCAGTATTGAGATTTCTACAGTTGTAGGAATTACAGGCATTTATACACAGTCTCCCCATTTTCAGAAGCCCAAAATGTACTGGACCAACCACTGCACCGCTGAACAATTGTTTGGAGTGGGCATAACAACTGTCTGCAGTACACAGAGAAGGATTCACTTCTGACCGAGTTGGTACACTTTCAAGGCGCTGCGAAAATGGCAGAGGTAAGGCTGATTGATGACGAGGCCGCCCTGGCATAAACGCAGCAGCCTGCTTGGAGGTGGGGCTGGTGCGCCTGATGCGCCTTGGCACCACTCCAGAGAAGGTTCACTGCGGGCGCTGCTCGGTGCAGTAAAAGTGGTGATAGAAATGCAAATCAGTGCAACACGGTTTGGTTTGGCATGGCTAAAAGTACCATTGGAGAAGTCCCATATGTATATTCAGGCAGAGTTCTATGCACCACAAATAGATGTCAGCCTATTAGTCACATCCATCAGCTGCAGGAAGTCAGAGGCCAAGGGAAGATTTTCTACTTTAATCAAACAAATAACGACATTATGTAAACTATTATGCAATCTGAAATAAATAAAGAAGCAGATTAGAATAATGTGTTTATATAATCCTGCAGTCCATTTACTTTGAAATCATGACTTTGTTTTTTATTGCACTTTAATGCAAATGCCTTTTCCTTCCGTGCTGAGAAGATGCAGCAGCTGTGACTCTAGACTTATTTAAAACACTCAAAAATTCATTCACTGAACAAAACAAGCACATCGAGCTGTTTGCACAAATAATTATAAATGATCGCAAAAACATATTTTAATTACTTATTTTTAAAATGTTTTCCAGACAAAATACAACCCCCCCCCCCCCAAAAAAAAAAAACAA
>JAQLOL010000023.1:27500510-27535157 GCA_029783665.1 Naso thynnoides
GATTTCTGAATTTGATGAAACGCATTTACGACGAGCTTTACAGTTAAAGGCCAGCAGTGCTATGATGCTGCAGGTTTAACAAACAGAAACAAATAGTGTCCATGTTTGATGAGTTTTATGAGTCTCACCCCTTGTGCAACAAACACTTCATAGATACAGCAGATGCCAACGACTGTGATTCCCTGCTCCTTACAAAGTGTTGCTGCAGCCACTAGAATGACTGTCACAGCAATAGGAGTCCAAACTGAAAAAAAAAGAGGAAACAAGACAAATAAATAACAGATTACCTGTGTGAAACTGAGAAAGACACAGAGAGGGAAAGAGAAGATGGAAGGTGTGATGCTGTACGTAATGTTTGTTTAACCTGTCAATTATTTAGCCTAGTTGGAATGCTGCCTTGTCTTTGGCAAAAACTTTTGCTTTGCGTTTACATAAAAATATCACAGCTTACAACATGTCAGAGCTTGTACTAAACTGTGATGCTATGTATTCCCTGTTTGCCAAAAAACTGCAAAAAATTTGTCATGAGCTATGAAATATTTGACTCTGAGACTTTGAAACCTAAACTGCCTAAAGTGGCCATTAGTTTTAGTTTCTGTAAGGTGGCAGCCTCTGCCTTCAGGATTCTGTTTGAATCGGGACGTATCTTAAAGAATGTGCCAGGTGTCTGATGAAACAGTGTCAAAAGACACCTGGCATGCGTTTCCACAATAACTCACACAAATACAAGCAATGCCAAATAGTGAATTTTAAAAAAAGTGCCTCACAGGTTGACAAGTTGAAACTAGAGTCAAAGTCTATCTGTGATGTGGAGGTGCGATCGAAATTTTTCATGACTGGTCCTGCTGTGTGCATATAGCGTACTGCAAAGAAATGTGCAGGTAGCAGCTCAAGCAACAACTTTTATAAGTTTTCTGTGATCACTGGTTCATGCGCATTTATGACTTCCTGAATCCTGAGCAGAAGCATCAATGTGTTTGTGGATGGCACTTTGGCTTCACAGCAAGAGGGTCAAACAAGAGTGTGCTGATGGTTTTCTTGGAAATCCTGCCATTATGCAAGGTAAATTTCCCCCCAAGGGTCAGACTGTTGAGGCTGAGCACAGGTCAGGTTAACTGCATATTTTTCGTCATTGATGTTTTTTAGGTTTTTTTTGGTTTATTTGTTTGTTTTAACTTAACAATGACGAAAAATTCTGAAGGCCATCCGTCATTTGACAGATTGTTCACACCCCTGTCCAGTCTGTGGCGGGTGGGTCAAATTAAGTAGCTCTTGACTAGAAATCCCAGTGTCCAGTGTAGCAGCAGAATGTGGCTTCAGCTTCCAGAACAAAATTAAAATGGTGATGAGAAGTTGTCTGTCCAAGAGAAAAATACAAACCTGGATGACGATCGCCTCTGCAGCGATCTCGCTTGATGCTTTTGATGAGCAAGCGCACGGTTTGGATCCATTCGAATCAGGGGGAAGGTCTGAGTTCAGGCTCGGCTGCAGCAGCCCAGTTCAAGTTCCGTTCAGTTCATTTTTTTGTCAGGGGTTCGTTCATGATTCAAATGTAATGGTCTAATTTTGTAAAACTGCATTGTTCATTTGCCTGTTTATACACAATGGCACAATGTTTTTGGTGGCCTCCACTGTTACTGTATGGAAAAAAATCATCCATCTGCATAGCGAGATGTGTTATTAAGTTCATACAGCCCTAAAAGTCCAAGAAAAATAGGGAAGTGTTGTAATTAACACAGTGCGCAATGTGTGCTTACGTGCAAACGGTCGTTGTCGACTGTTCACCCTCTCTCTACCTGCGGGGCCTTAAATGCTTAATCTACAGGTTTGTATGTTTATTTTATTAAAAAACGAATATAGAAATGAATTCAAAATGAATGAATGAAAACTATTACATCTTATCATATAAAAAAAATAAAATTATAATGACAGATAGGAATTGATTATGACAGATTTCTTGATCCCAAAATGAAGGACGATCAGAAAGTCTGACGCAACCTCTGATGCCGAGTATGACTGAGACACTTAGAGGCATCTGAGGAAGAACATTTGATGTACACGACAGTAGCGCACGGGAAACTTAGGTCTCCATCGTGACAGTACACATGCTCACAGTGTGTTTCAAACAAAGAGTAAGCTGAAATGAATGAACACGGGACAAGTGAGAGACAGTGGTGCACTGGACTTACCAATGGAGTGGTCTGCACCTGTTGACTTCGTGTAAGCCAGGAAAGCAGCCAGGAGGAAGATTGAAGAAAGAAGTTCAGCTCGGCCGACCACTCCTGTAACCTGATGATAAAAAACGACAGCAGTGAGATCCAGTCATACTGATTTATTTATATTATTTGTTCGCTTTAAGTCTAACTGAAATGAAGGTAAAACTGTAAATTACTTCAAAAGTAGGCCAAAATGGTTGGCGTTGACTTATACAATCTGAAAAAAAAAACCATTATGATACTTCATGAATGCCACATCAGAGCTTCCCACCAGCACAGGACCCTTTCACCCAGAAGGTCATCAACCATGATATATCACACATTAAAGCCTACGAATCCAGCTGTGAAAACATTTCTATCAAGGTATGTCATCTCAGCAAAGGGCAAGCAATTATACGTCTCAGTGAAGCTGCATCTCTGACTGTATCACCTGTCATTTGCATTAATGATGACTGCCCTCATGTGGAAGAAAAAACATTCTCAATTCTACCATAACCAGAGAGCTTACTACTTTATTTAATCCTAAAACCACATGAGAGTCCCTAAAGGGCTCTACAAAGCACTTTACAACAGAGGAGTCTGCTTTGTCGAGTGTGGGTCGCTTCAGAGCACACCAAGTACTGCAAGAGGATTACAGAGAAAAAATACAGAACAAACAGAGTAATAATACCTGCCTACACTTACTCTACCAGGCAGTCACACTACAGCATCAGCTCACTTGATAAAGTGGCCAAATTTCATATGCAGGCAGGGGCCATTTTTCTACAAGTACACTGGGAAAACATGTACACCCATAAGCTCATGATCCCCGTTTCAATGTGACTTACACTGACTTCCATAAAACATAGCAAAGAACTACATGATATCAAAAATATAGACCAACTTTTTTCATGAAATTCACAGTGGCCAGTAAGTCAGTACAGTTATCTGGTCACATTTAGAAAGAAACAAGGAAATCTAAGACAGAAATCTAAGGAATCTGCAGTAAATTGTCTTAAAATGTTTTGTAATTTAATCAAAGCACAGTAAACAGAATATTAGAAAAAAGACAAGACCACAGTGGGGGAGCAGCTTTGGGGAGCAGAGAGGCTTTCCCAGAAACTCATTTGAGAGCCTGAAGGTACTGTTGTGGTGGCGTAGTCTAAATAATCTGGATCGGAAGATGCTAAGAAATATTTACAAAAAACACAACTGAAGTCTCCGTTCGAAAAGAGAGATAACCAAAAAAAGCACTGAACAAGACATGGGGGACACAGAGGGACTCTTTGTATGCATCGTGAAAAGGACCTTCAGCACTCGCAGCATAACTCCAAAACAAATGGCCTGTTCAGAGCAAGATTCCAGACAGTGATAACATGGAGGACATTCGCTGGACTACCTCTAAAGGCTCATCTGTGAGGCAAATTGTTTCCATTCAAGAAATCAGAGAGACACTGCATAGATTAGAGGACACCACGAGGAAGACTGGCGCAGTGGGGCATGCTGTGTAACAGTAGCACTCTGCCCCAAGAAGCAGAATGTTTCCTTTGTTTTTCTACTCTGGCCAGTGCTTGTCTGGTCAGCAGTTCAGCTCTGATGAATAGGATGAATTACACGTCCTAATTAGGGAGGACGCTTTTCATGCAGGCCAAGATCAAGTTCAAATGACAATAGGCAAATGTTGGTTTGCTATCAAGTTCAGTAAAACAATTGATGGCAAATGTATGTAACAACTTTCGATTAAAAAAGCATGTTAAAGTTAATTTAAAAATTAAAAAAAAAGTTTTCATGCACACAAAACAAAGCCCATATACAGAGGCAGACTGACGGTCACTGCTCAATAAACAGAGGGGGCTCAAGTAACAGTAAGTGAAGCTGCTTTAATCTTATTGTAAGAGAGTCACTAACATGCATACTAACACAGTCCACAAAGAGAGGAGGAAATATACAAGGCACGGCCACACCCTGAGCAGGCCAAAGCGGGCAGCAACTAACAATATGGTCTGTTAGTGTTTCATATGAAATCAATGCGATTTTTTAAAGAACTTTAAAGGTGGTAGTGAATCTTTAGTAATCATCCATACAATGAGAAAACATGTTCTCTGATAGTTTAGGGCATACATATGGCCACCTGTCTGTGGCAAGTCTGAGGTGATGTCTGGCTTTCATGCCCCATTCTGGGGATGGAGCTGGAGGTCATGTTCTTGAAATGCTGAGGCTGTGACGTTACAGCAGTTACAAGCAGCACACAAGTGATTTCCTCACTTTTTATGTTTAGTAAAGATGGTAAAGTATGTACATATATACATGGCTTGTACATGGTCATTTCAGACCTCAAAACTATGCTGGCTTTCTTTGTTAACAGAAGCACCAGTGATACTTTTTTCTTTGTTGTGGAAGAACGCGGTGAAATTTGCCAGGCTGACTGCCAGTCCACTGACCGGTTTACCATAAAACCAAGATTATTCTACTATCTTTATGTTAAACTGTGACTTTGAGTTGTAAAATTGTCATATAAATTGACAAAAATCATATTTGAGTTTCGACAGCTCAATTTACCCAGGATCAAAAAACAAGCTGTTTCTCTCTCCATTCACCATTCAAAATTTTTCCAAAATAAGGTCCCATGGGGTCCACCGGAAGGGGCATGAATTAGCCACTGTATTGGTTAATCAGTCCCGCATGGGTGAACAATTTGTCTTGACATCCTGCTAATAGTTTGTGTGAACACTACTACTGCATTATCACCCATCTGCTGCATTGAATGTGCTTAGAACTTCACTGCGTCAGCCTGGGCCTTCCCTGTGTGACGGGGATCATCTGAGGAGGGAGCGTCAATGGAGACAGGGCCTCACTTTTGCTTAAGGATAAATGGTTGGTATTTCCTGCCCAGAACTAAGGAAGTCATAAAAAGATGATTTGTGTCTTCTGTGGTGACCTCATATACTCACAAATTAATTCTATCCATAACTAATAGCCCATTAATTTTACCCCCCCTTTCAAGTTCCTGCAACAGGAAACACATCAAATTGAGGAATTAAAGAAACCATTTCAATGGACTCTTAAATGAGCAAAGAAACATCTTCAACTTTACAGCAAAAATCCAGTGGATCTATTCGACAGAGCAATTATCTGTGTCATTTCAGTGTGTAATTTTAATCCTGTCTGAGTGATTAAAACAAATTATTTTCTTTCACACCATTCATTAAATAACATGCCCTCACCCAGCAAATGTAAACTTACAGCTTCGGTGTGGATGGGGTGCACAGCAAAAAGCAACGCGGCCAACAAGCTGGAAGTCTTGTCCAGGAACAACCGACACACTCGCAGGAAAAGTACACACACAACAGCGTGTAACACAACGTTGAGCAGATGGTAGGAAGCGGCGCTCAGCTCACTGAAGAGGTAGTTCAAACGGAAGGTGAGTACAGTCAAGGGTCGGTAGGATTTGTGGCTCCGCTCCTGTAGTTGGACACACATGACATACATGCTGTCAGATGCAGGTCTGCTGACTGACAGAGACAAATGTTAAGTGAAGCTACTGTGGGATCCTTCAAAGTGCTTATAGTCTTATAGCCAAATTAATCTGAGGAAGCAAGGAACATTCCTGGACAGTGTGAAGGACACTATTTTTAATTTTATTTTTTTGCTATTTTTGGACATAATCATCTCCCTTCTACGCACCTGTCTCTTGAAATAGATGTGGCAAATGTTCTTCTGTTTCATCAATAATCTATTTTACAGAAATCTCGCACACGAAGACTGAACATACATGATTCTGAGGTCTTCTTATAAAACTAAAACCTTCCCACAACAGACAGAGAGGCAAAACAAAACGGTGCGGTTGTTTATGTTTAGACAGGCTTACCTGTTTTTACGGTTTTAAATGTCAATGGGGAGAATTAACCTTTATTTTACAAAAGCTTGGTGCCTCACCCATTGCTGAACAGAACTCATATCTGTTAAATCTCTTTATTTCCCCTTAGGTCTGGAAATATGCATGTGCGGTTCCACACAAGGGTGGTGATAAGAATGATCATGACATCCATCAGCAAACTTCTAAATGGTTGTCCTGTCTTGCGAAAATCCTGAAGTCATTAGTAAATAATCAGCAAAAATCATTCGTCTCAGTTAACTACTTGAGAATCCAGTCATGTGTCAGGACTTTCCTCATTTCTGACACTGATACAACTTAAATGACAAAGAATACTGTTCCTGCTGTTAAAAAAAAGAGAAAATTGTGCTGCCCTCTGTGTATATCTAACACATGCATTTGACATGGGTGATGATGGTATGCATTAGTTTCTAGTTAATACTGAATGTAAGACTGTGCTGATTAACCACAGCGGTTTGTAATGGACCATGACATACTTCAGCCATGGGTGTCCCCCAAAAGTCATTGAGGAACAGGTTGCGGAGAGGAGTTGAGGGTCGTAGGTCCTTGTTGTCGAGGATTGCGGAGACATCATCGAAGACAAAGCCGCATGACAGACTGTTCCAGTAACATCCCACCACCAGTCCAGTCAAAAGTAAAATTTCCTTCCATGACACGACAGCCATAGCTGATCAAAGCCGTCATTGATCACTGTACAGGAGGACAAAGACATTGGACATACATCAGATTTAGCTGACACCAAGACGTGCGAAACAAGTATCTCGCAATGCAGGACACACTGGCTTATAGGACTTATATTTTCAAAGCAACCATCCATTCATAGTATATAATGCAAACCCAAAGAACTTCATGGTGCCCATCAAGTACAAAAGTTAGTTTTACAACAGAAACAGAACAACAACCATGTTTCTGATAGCTCCTCTTTTACACTTAAGTTAGGAATATAGCCCAACTGCAGGTAAGCAGATAACATTACGGTCAGAGATGCTAGCTCACATGTTTAAAAATCAGACAACCTTAGTTCAACAACCGGTACAGTGACAGCTGGCAGCATTTTAACATTAACATACAGGAGTTAGCTACCGAGTCGATCGTGGGGGTTACATAAACAGAATCAACGTTGCTATGAAGTGTTCGCAGCAACATTAAAGGCCAAGTAACGCTACAAGGAGCCCCAGATAACGTTATCGCTCTCTTGACATTTCAGACTGCCTGCTGTAACAGAACGTTAGCTAAGGATAGGGCTAATTAGCAGCTGATGCTAACCGGGTTGGTAGTATTTTTTAAATTAGATCAGGTGGACGAGTATGTATGTGAGGGCTATTGTTGTATTTTCTACCTACCGTGTCTATAACAGGACAGACAACGACTGTACAGGTGATGTCTAAAACTTGGAAAAGTTACATTTACGAAGTGGACAATTCAGCGAGCGGAATTAGCAATACACTCGCGAAAGCTAGCCCTAACGCATCATCACTAGTACTTCCGGGGCAGGGGTGACCGCGCAGGAACAGTTATCGGCCCAGCAAGACGCGGTGTTTTTGATAAATTTAATGAATGCAGTGACAACAAAATCCATTTTATTTGTAGTTTACTAGTTTGATAACGAATGTCCGCCATGCCTCTGAAGTTTCGTTCCTGAAAGGCATCTACTCGCCGCTTTTTGGTAGTTTTATTTTGTGGACTAGCTGAATTAGCTAGCTTGCTTGCGCTGTTGTTGTGATCGGTAACCTAGCATCCAAAGCATCACATCATGGAAACCTCAGAATGATTCACTGCGCTTCGTGTACTTACGTGTCTAACTGATTGGTGTTAACGTTAAATGATAACATGCATTTAGTCTGAACGTTTAACTTCCAAGAGAAATCTTGCTAACGTTATTTAATTGATGAACACGTAGGTAACGCAGTTGTTCCCACAAATATCTTCTTGAAGTTGGTGCAATAGGCTAATGTTAACTCTAACGTTAACGTTACCTTTAGTTACCGTTAAGTTATCGTTAAATCATCCTCAGCACAGCAGTGTTAAGCTATCGCTCTCTAAATACAAAGAGCTAGCTAGTTTACCAGCTTATACTAACACTGTGTTAAATTGGCTACCTCATCAATGCACTGCCTTCTTCTTCTCTTCTCTCGTTACAGTGTCTTAAAAGTTTTTATAGTCGTACTGTGACCAAGATGTCTGCCGTTCTTGAGTGGGACAAAGTAATGGGAATCAACCCTGTGACCCTCGATACTCAAAAAGAGCTTGTGGACGAGGTCTTCGGCATGTTCCTTTTGGTAACTGTCCCCACCACACATCAGTACTAATTTCAACTCAAGTTTCTGTTCAGTTGCCCAACCGTGACACATCTCTGGTTTAAAATTACAAGTTGAATAGGGTGGTGATTTATCATTTATCGTGTATGTGGCCATTGTTATGGCTACTTGCACAAAGAAAGAGTGCTGTCTTGCTGATCTGAGATTATTCAGAGTATTAAAACTCCTTACTTAATAGCTTTGTCAGCAAGATGTACACACAGTAACCCACAGTAACCTTACATCTCAAGAAAGACTTCTTATCTTCAGTAAACATAATGCACATGAAAAGTCATTGCTGCCATCTAAACTTGGATCAGTCCAAAGGAAACTTAAATTTTGATCTAGCGGGTAAATTTTGTACATGAATTATTGTGAGATTGAAACACATATGCATTTCTGTTTTTTCTTCCCGTGCAGACAGAGGATTGGGATGTGAAGGATAAAACTCCGGAGAACATGATTCAAGTCCTCAACGTGTTTCAGTCCCTGTTGAAGGTGTTCAGTCTTGTTATTGCTATACTCTGGTCTCGCATGCACCATCTTTCAGCATTACCAACAACCCCACTGTCAGATAAAAAGAATTTCAAGAAGCAAGAATACAATGTATAATCCACATTAATGACATGATGCTATTTTGGCAGCATATGCTGTTGAAACGACATAGGTTTTTGATAGTAAACATAATGCTCTTCTCTTCCTTTGGCCCTAGATAAAGGGTGTGGAAGCTGAATATGCCTTCAGCTACATTGGTGAGCTTGCTAAAATCTGTCACTGCACATTAAAATCTGGTGGTGAAAATGTTTCATATTTATTTGTTTTGCTAACAAACAACACTGTGTATATCATTAATTATATCTTCTATACTTCAGAACTTCAAAAAGCCAAGATGTTGAGCCTTCAAGAGGAGAGCAAAGTGAGATGCTTTTCAACATCTGCCTGTTTGTCTACATATTGTATTTGTGCATACTTACACACAGTATATCACATATTGTCTGTTACTAATGGACTTGCTGACCTGTTTTTGTTATTGACTGCGATGACTGATAACAAAACATTCTAAACATAGAAAAATGCATTGTGTCAAACTGAAAAGCACCCCTCATGCTTCTTTACTTCCGGCAACAGTGCCTTTCAGCCAATCAGAGACTGTAACTCCAGCTCAAAATGGATTGGTTGCGGTGACCATTAAACCACAGCACCTAAGCAGATTACAGCTAATTCCTTTCCTGCTCTTAGCCACTACTTCTAGTTTCAACTTAATTATTGTTTTTGCTGTTTAAGGTTTGTATATAATCAGAATTTACACTTCCTCTCTGTCTTGCGAAGGAAAAGTTAATCCCTGTTTAAAGACTTAATTCATGTTAGGGTATGCATATATGAAAGTTGTGAACAGATGGAGCTAACCGGAGACTAAGCGGTTTCTTGGTGGGGGTTGTTTGGGTGTTTGTATGTTTTGTTTCTGGTCCACACGGCTCAGCACTCCGGCACAGGGCCAGACAGCCGCTTCCTGAGAGATGAGATTCGGCAGCTCGAGGCCCAGCTGGAGCAGAGGGAGAAGGAGTTGACCCAGTTAAAGAAAGAAATGGGCAAAGAAAAGAAAACCGTTGAGGAGGTATGCGCATGTTACCCATAATTCCCATGCATGACCTTGGACTGTGGAGTTCAGAATTTAGTTCTCGGACCATCTAAATAGTTAGTTTATTAGTTGACACAGGACATTCCATTGAAGAGATTATTTTGTATTTATGGAGAAACAAGAAATGTGTTGGTGGGTTTTATAGAACTGCATATATTTCTTATATTTTGACATACTTAAAATATTATTTAGATTACCACTAAAAAATCTGAGTTTATTACTTATTTTTATTTTTTTTTATCTTTAGTTGCACTAATCTTATTAGTCACTGTCTTCTCACACTGGAGCAAGGCTCTGCCAAGTGCAAATTTGTGTTTTTGTTTTGTTTTTGTTGTACTGGTGTGATTAAATCAGCACTGCACTGTGTTTCTGCATCTGTACTCCATTTTTGTCTCTAGTTAATTCTGCGAGCAGAGGAGGCTGAGGATGAGGTCAAGAAACTGAAAAGAGAGGTATGTGACAGCAGGCATGACTAGATCATGAAAAAAAAAAAATTCAGCACTTCATCCTCAGTCGGTTCACATCTTTTTCTTGACCGAAAACTTGTGCAACGTCGTGCTCTTACATCGTTTGCTCACATGAATGCTTTCTCAAATTGTATCACTTCTTTTCATTTCTTCTTATTGCATTGCCTTAGATAAAAAAGCTAAAAAAGAAGGTAAGAAATGTCGGTAGTGGAGTAAAATTAGATCTTAGAAGATCTCGAAGAGTTTGGACGAGTGTTAATAGTTGCATAAAGTTGTGAGGGAGCCGTTATTTAGCGTACACATGTAAAACATTTCTCTATCAGTACCTGTACAACACCATTTACCAAAAAATTGGGACTGTTTGGAAAACAGATTGTGATCATTTGCTAATAGTTTTTAACACATAGCAAATTAAAACAGTACAATCAACGTACACCATATTTAATGTTTTATGTCATCAGCATCATTGATCTTTGTAGGTATGTGCTTATTCTGGATAGGGCTGCAATTAACTATTATTTTCAGTATCAATAAATCTGCATCCATTAAATGTCGAAAAAGTGTGAAAAATACTAAAATATCAATTTCCCATAAATGCATGTGCAGACTCCAGATTGCTTCTTTTGTCCAAACAACAGCCCAAGACACACAGACTCTTCATTTATTATCATAAAAGACACAGAAAAGCAGCAAATCCTCACAAATAATAAATTCTGAATTTGATGGCAGCAACACGTCCCAGGGTTTTGGAATCAGAGTTGTGCACATAATACTGCTGAAGAATTGCTATAGAGATTTTTTGCCAAAGCTTTTCGTAGAAATCTGTAGAAGTTAGAGATTGTGTAAGTTGGTCAGCAGGGACAAGTTTAAAAATACGAACAAGTACAAGACAACAGCCAAACCAGATGTACTGTAGGCAATAACATATATTAGACTAGACCTGTGTGCATAAAATACTATAGTAATTTTAGAATATGTAGCAGTAGAATACATTCAATATATATATTTAAATATAAAATCATTAAATTCATTGATAGTCTTTCAAAGAATTCCCTTATCCCAGTGCTATTATCTAAAGGTTACATGCCCGTGTACCAGTTGATTCTTGCTGATAAACCTGCCACAGAGAAGTTTAACAGTAAAATTAAAATTGGAAATTAGTTGTTATTAGCATCGGTGAAGTCCAGTTTCTTCTCTGAGACTAATTCTGGCCTCCCTGCACCACAACAGAACGAGCAGCTCCAGCAGGATGTGGACTTTTATCGTGGGGAGCTGGATCAGAAAGAGCCACTTCCATCCAAAGATGAGAATGCAGAGACTCAGAGGAAGCTCAACTTGGCCAACCGCCAGCTCTGCCAGTACTTGGAGGACATTCAGGTGCTCTATTTGTCAAATATACCACTTGGTGAATTGGGTAGCCTGGTAAAAGAACTATGCAGTAGTCTTTATAAAGAACACAGAAACTAGCAAGGGGCTTGGCAAAGGTAGGTGTCCTGCCACACCGATGCGAGGTCCTTGTTGCATACTTAATGTTGTTGTTACTTCCGTGGCTTTCGTATGATTTTATTACCTGCTTCTTGCGCTGTTTTTGTTTCTGTCAGTGCCTAGAGGATGAAAACTCACACCTGAAGACACAGAATGAGCAGATGCAGAAAGGCCTCGAGGAGTCTGTGAAGGACATGGAGAAGATGACAGATGAGTACAACAGGATGAAGATCGTTGTGCAGCAGACTGACTCCATCGTGGACCAGCTCAGGAAAGAGAGGGATCATGCAAAGCTTCAAGTAAAGACACTCCTTAAAAAAAAAAACAAAACAAAAAAAACACCTTTCTATCCTGTATTCTTTTTTCACTTGAAATCTGTGGTTGGGTCACAAAACATGTTTTCATGCTGAGTTAACTGACACCATTTTGTAATTTCACTGCAAGGTCATCACTTGCATGAACTGGGATTCCGCCAAAACAGACTGTAGTGATGAAGTTGTGAATCATGGCTCTCTCTCTGTGTTTGTTGTGCAGGTCAGAGAGTTAACAGATAAGATTCAGAGCATGACTGAAGAGAATGATCCAATAATGGCAGCAGTTAATGCCAAAGTGGAGGAGTGGAAGGTGGGTGTAAAACACATTTCTGCCATTCTCAACGAATCACCTCGCATCTCTGTCTCCTTTTTTTGTTTTTTCTTTACAAGCCAGCTGCATGAGTACTTAAAACTGCTAGAAGTCATGCAGGAACCCGTAAACCTTTCGTCACAGAGACATAATTGGAGAAAGTAATGATCCAGTGCAGTTTATGGCCCACAAAATGCTCCTGCTCTTGGCTACATGTCAAAGGCTGAGGACCTTTTTAATTCTTTTGAAGCCCAAACCAAACTATCTAGCCTGTTCACCAACTGCTTCACAGGATAAAGAAAGGAGCAGTTGTATCGATGTGATCAGATGCTGAAACACAGGTGATGTGTCATTTTCAATCTACTTTTCCACCTTTAAACGTCTCCTTTGACACATAAAACAGTAGAGGCGAGGGGGGGATTTTATTTAGGTGTATCAAAGAAAATCCTGGTTTATTTTGGTAAGTCTCAGGAAAAAATCTGTTCATTCCCAGCTGAGTAACCACAGTAAAGTAACATTGCTGAACTAACCTGCTCCATAGCAGGATTACTGTCAAAGTCCATAGAGCTGTGCCATTGTCCTTTGTTAACATCGGCCACATAGGTCACATAAACCCCACCCATTTTTCCCAGACTGGCTTTATCTACGAGATGTCGTGTTTGGTTACATTTTGTCCATATTCAATAGATGTTATAGAAAGTACCTGAAAATATGTGATAATGTTAGTTTAAGAGAACGTCTGTTTCACAGATTCATTTCACAAACTTCATCACAAACTTCGCTCCCCTCTCTCTCTCTTGCTTAGTGATTTTTGACCAAATAAATGCAGACTTTTCATTGTGCTTATGCCACACACAGGGAGTGCTCTCTGGGAAGAACGATGAAATTTTGGTATATCAGCAAATGATCCGTGACCTGAGGGAGAAGCTGCGTTCAACCCAGTTGGACTTGGACAAAAACAACATTATCGCCTTGCAGCAGGTGTGTTCCAAAGAGTGGAAGCAAATTAATCCTCTTCGTCAATATGTATATCTCTGACATCTTATCTCCTTCCACTGTGGTACACTGAATGCTGGCCATTATGTTATCATGACAGCGTATGTTTGTGTCTGTGTGTGTAGACTTATTTCTCTGACCACAAAAACCTGTATAAATTACCTTGACATTACTGTAGTGTTTTGATATAACACAGTAATAGCTGCCAGACATAATGATGCTCAAGAGGTAAATCCTCTCTGCGATTAAGGCAATATCATGTGGTGTCAGAAAACCTTTAAATATAACCATTTTTTGCTCCAGATATAGTTCAGCTGGTCCTCCAATACTTAAAGGTGCAAGTCAAAAATCTTAATAGCGTTGTGGGAAGTCACTGTGTGCGCATGTGTTTGTTTGTGTTTGTGGAGCTTTCGTGACTAGGACTGGATCATTCTGCGCTCTATCCTTCGCCTTGCATTTTTCCTACTGTCTGCTTTCTCTCTTTACCTTATAATGTCATCCACCTGTCCTCTCTTCAATCTTTTATTGCTGCCCTGGTCCAGGTCATATATGAGCTTTGTGCTGTAAGTTTCATCTGTCGATTTCCTTTAAGCTCTGCCTCCCTTACTTCATAAATTCATCATTACTGTTGATGAAAGTGCCAGTAATTCATCGTGTCACAGTTGTGCTCCGTCTTGCACATAAATTCTTCGTTTTTAAAACTGTTGTAAATGCCATCTAGGCCGTCCAGGAGAGAGATAATCAAATCAAGATGCTGAGTGAGCAGGTAGAGCAGTATACAGGAGAAATGGACAAGCACACCCGGCTCATTGAGGAGCTAAAGACGACCACAGAGCGAGGTGGGTAGATCACTGCTTACTGAACACTTTGATACAGAAGTCCTGAAAGCTACAGCACATTCATCAACATTTTATCTCCCGCTTGTGGACTGCAAGCTTTTGTATAAATATTATGAACAGGCAAAGAATTCAACCTTTGTTACACCCCAGAAATAGATTTGGCTCAAGTAAAGACAAACTGTCAGTGCAAGGTAATGTTTGTTTGGAAGTCTGTATTTTAAGTGTGTGCAAAGGAACAGAAAGATTAGAAACACCCCTCATTGTGGAGTGATGACTTGTTGCCATCCTGCTTACTTGAGAGGGGCCATTGAGAGGGATAGTTTTTTTTTGTTTGTTTGTTTGTTTTATGTGGGGTTGTATGTAGGGCCCGACCAAAATGGGATTTTTGGGGCCAATGTCTTACAGTATTGCAGCCGTCTTTATGAAATAAGGTGGCTGTTAAATATAGATGAGTAAAGTCTGACATTCTGTCTTTTTGCTTATCTCATCTAAGGCCTACCATCAGCCATACAGCAGAAAAAGATGGATGAACTGAAGTTCAGGCTGGAAACTGCAGAGATAAGAGTGATGAAAGCAGAGCAGGCGGCAAAGTTTGCAGAAGCTCATGCTGAAGAAAAAGACAAAGCGCTCATTGAGGCTTCCAATCGCTTGAGCCAGTATGAATCTGTAAGTCTTCAAACCCTCTGTTTCCTCTTTGTTTTGACTTTTGGCTCACGTCAAAGATTTCCAAAAAATCCAGATCAAATTCATTAAAAGTTCAAGTCCAAGAAGCACAGTTTTGCCTTTCCTGTCCATCCTCACTTTTAATAGACATTGAAATGACAATGTGACTGTGGTGTGACTGTGCTTTTTGTATCTACAAGCTCCGTGTTCTCTCTCGCCATGTCTAATAACTTCCTGACTTTTCCAAAAAGCGTGAAGATCGAAAAAAGGGAGTATATAAAGAAGCTAGAACAAGACATGCCTTTTAATGGAAGAGTTTGTCTCTGCTTCGCAGGGCACTTATGGCCTTGAGGCAGCCATCATTGAGATCAAAGAGTGTAAAAATCAAGTGAGAGTGAGAGATCGTGAGGCAGAGGCCATGACCAAAGAGATCAACCAGCTTGAGATGAGAATCAATGACCTTATGGACGAAAACGAGGATTTCCGAGAAAAACTAGGTCAGATTTTTTTCAAAAACTTCAGTATTTCCATCTCTCAGTGTATTTAGACAACACTGCATGACCTGGAGTTGTGAAATCAATTTTCCTGTTGTTTATTTCTGTCTTTTTTTCAAATTTTATTTATTTATTTTTTTTATAACACTCAAGGTCTGGAACCAAAGCAGGAAGTGGATCTGACTGAGTTCAGGCGTGCCAAAGAGCTGAGACAGCGGCAGTACAAAGCAGAAAATCAAGTTCTTACCAAAGAGGTAAAATGGGAGTTCAGAGGTTATAACCACCGCTTTCATAACCACGATTTCTGAGCTCCTCTCGCCTCACTGCTTGATTTCTGTCTAGATTGAACGGCTTGAAGAGGAGAGACTAGAGCTCAAGAAACAAATCAGACGCATGGTGAAGGAAAGAGGTGAAGCAAATACTCAAGGAATTGCATTACTGTTTTTTTTTTTGTTTGTCCTTTTTTTCCTAGAGATTAAAAAAAAAATGCCATTGGGGTCTTTCTTGTATCTGAAGTGTTTGTCTGTGGCATTATCTCAGACACAACATTTCAGCTTCAGGGTTTTCATCTGCCTGATATGACACAAACTCGGAGGGTAATATTTGTAGCTCAAAAGGTTCTTGATGAATTTTTCTGAGCCTCTGTGGAAGATACCCATTACTCATTTATTCTTCTCCATCTTCATATCTGTTGTTCGACTTATCTGTCATGTGGTCCATTGCTTCATTCAAGCTACTCAAAAACATTTCATTTCATTTACCTCTGGTGTTTAATCATGTATTTGTGATATTTGTTGCATTATTCGCCCATCTTTTGGCATATCAAGAGATACTTTTGAACCTTTTACATCCACCACGATAGAATGGATTGTAGATTATGGGTGGGACAAAATATGGATACGGCAATATATCGTCATCCTGACTTATCGTATTGCTGGCACCAAACATTATTTTCTGTTATATTTTATTAACAATGACTCAGCGCCATTAATGGATTTCCCTGCTAGTTTGGCTCACTGGCCTTACTACTTCATGACACCGTGGTGGAGCTTATGGCAGGGATATGGGTAACGTTTACAGAAATTAATTAACCGAAGAAGAAGTTGACAGCTGGCTAATGATTGACGACAGTGAAAAGAATTTAGCCACTTTCAAGTCTAAACTCTGTACCCACTTCGGCTTTCACAACAGCGATGGGACTAACAAATTTTTTTGTCTTCAAGCTTGTAATGTTTGCATTTTGTAGTCTCCAGTTACACAGATGTTGTGAGGTATCATATGACTGTCTCGCAACATATCAATCATGGCAAATCACTGTATCATGTTATTGTTGGCTACGTATCATGCATCATATCGTGAGTTACTCTGTGATTCCCATCACTGTTGTAGGTATATGGAGGCAGATATCTCAAAACTACCTGCAGTAGATATCTGAAATCTCTCACCGGCCTTTTTTATTATTGTTTATTGGTAGTCATTTAAGCTTTTTGTTGTTCTTTCAAAAGTGTTGCATTGGCTAAAAATGATTCAATATTTGCATTGCGGAGTCTCTCAAGTCCTACTAATGATCAACTGCGTCTGTAGGGATTCCTCAGTCAAGCTTGCTGCTGGAGGATGATGTTGGCAGCAGGACTGGACAGCTGCCATTTAAACCGAGCAGCACTTACACAGATGATGAGATCTGGCGCAAAGTAAGCTCCCGGCTAATGACATTATTTCTTTCATTTCAGCCTCAATCAAATCCCAGTGTTTCAGAGAAGAGCTTTGTCTTGATTAAATGTTTGGAGCTAATTGCCACTGCTATGAAAAGCACATTGGTTTAAAGTGTTATAGCCAACAATATGATTTCTTTGTGTTTATTGTTTACTCTTTTGCAATTTTTTTAACGCAGGGTTGTCTGTTTTAGATCTAAACATTCTTTTTTTTTCCGTACTGTGTGTGATTCACAAAAAGAACCAACGCCTTAATGATTGATGGAAGAACAGGCAAAACTAAAGATGAACATAGAGATAAACATAGAGAAAGGAGTGAGAGGAATAAATGAATATTTAATAAATTCATCACTTTTTAACAAGTGCTAAAAGTACAGATGTATGATACAGTTTTGGAGTGAATCAACTGATGTGTCCAAGTCTTTAATGAATTAGTAGTTCATACTACTGTCTGAAGAATAACATGAAATTATATTGTTAAAAGAACAGTAATATTGTCGAGTAAAGTCAAAGATTACAGAGGGGGAAAAAAACGGCTATTAAAAAAACACCATAAAAAAAACTGTCAAGTAAACACAACTGAAAGAAAATCAGTGATTATTAACATTTAAACAGCGCATCATGTCTTTGTCTTACTATGAACCAAAATTGTTCTTATCAAAAAACACGCCATTCAGGATATCAGTGAAAATTAATTCAGATCTGCTGAATACAAATAATGAAAAGCTGTATCTGCTTTGGTGGCAGTACAGTTGATGCCATGCGTGTTTTTCCTTTGGCTGAAAGGTTTTAAAGTTTTCATTGTTACCTGTTATGTGACAAACTTTTCTTTACAGAATGAGTATCTGGAGAAAGAACTGAGCAATAAGGAGAGGGAGCTGGAACTTCACAAGACCCAGTTTCAGGTCAAATGTAAGTAACTTCCCTGCTGTCTGTCACATTTTCATTTAAAGTTCACACAGATATTTTTCCAGTTGAATAAATACCATGAACTGTCCATTTTTTGTCTGGCAACACTTAAAAGAATGAGAATTAGTTTTTCACAACATGAAGCCACAGCTTCACTGACACTGTCCCTTCCTGTGTGCTTTCAGTGGATGAACTGTCAAAAGTGAAGAGAGACCTGGAGGCTGCACTGAAAGAAGTCCACCAAGCCATGAGGATCAGTCATGAGAGCGCTTCATCTGACCCTGCCATCAAGATTCCCAGTGTGGAAAGTTTGGCTAATGTAAGAGTGTCAAATCCACCAAATCCATCAATGTATTAGGAGAACTGGATACGATATGCAAAAACATCTGCCCTTTCAAACCAATGACAAATGCTCACTCAGCACACACACTGAAAAAGTTTTCTGGCTCGTAGGTTTACTTCCCAGTTATGCGGCCCACTGAACACGCGCAGTTGAGTTCCGTTTATTTCTCTCTGAACTGATCAAATTGGCATCCCTTGTGACATCTCTTTGGCTATAAATTTTAAAGCTGACTGAAAACAAAAGCCTATTTTGTTGTCTCATCCTGAAACATCTGATCCATTATATAATAAAAAACCACATAGATGCAGCAAAATGTATTTAATACAATTAAGAATAAAATGGAAGACATTCTTTTCCTGAAAAAAGGGTAGTGACGCTGACGTAACCACTATAATCCCAAACATATTAAATCAGACACAATAATGAATGAGCTCTCCCTTAGTTTAGATAATCATTCTCAGTTTATTTCCGCATCATTTTTTGTATTGTTTCCTAGAAGCATGTTTCCCACAGTCTAATTTTAAGCCATGTAGATGTTTTAGATTTTCTGTGCCAAAAACAATGGGCTTCCCCTCCTACATATGTCTTTGGTTTTTGTCAGTGAAGACCTCATCACATAGCAACATTATAAATAACAAATGGTGTTGCCTGAAAAAACTTCGATCATCAGATCGAGATAACTGAAGAAGATGTTTGTTTGACTTTGATGTCACACTCCTGGGCTCAACATCAGACATTCCAGCAAGGGAGGAAGTAACAGCAAGTAACGGGTGCAAACCACATGAGTACAGATCACCTCATAGCTATCTACATATTTAGCTAAACAAGTAGTTCTGTCAATGGGATTTTTACTGTCAGTGATTTTGAAAAATACAGCAGATATTAAATGTTGAAGCTAGGAGTGATTATGGTATTGGTGGATGGGATTTTTGTTTTGCCAAGGTTCCGACTGTGCTCATTCCACAACATCACAGGTTATTGATGTGAACCACATGACCGGGCAGTCTGAGTCAGCCCTGCACATCAAGGTCCAAATCCATCAACTCGTGGGGAGAAATGAGGAACTAAGGCAGGAATTAAAACTAGCCCGGGAGGAAGCAACCAGCAGCCTCAGTCAGCTTGCTGGAGCCAAAGAAAGGGTGAGTCCTGATTGTGTGATGTCAGCAAAAAATGATGACGTTAAACTGATAGACAGATGAAATTATTGTTTTTTAAATAATGATAAACTTGAATTCTTCAGTCTGATTCCTTTTTGGCTGTACCCCCGGCATTCTTTGGCAAGAAAACAAAGCCGTGTTGTTGCCGTCCGATTTTTCTGGCTACACAAAATTAAGTTAAATATGATTTGTCAAGTAATTTAAAACGAACAGTTACTTAACTTCACCCACTCAAGTCAGTTCCAGCTGTGTGACGCAACACTGTTTTTCAGATTAACTTTGCTTACATAAAAGTGGTTTGCTAGAAATATTTCATTAAACAGATTTAAAGGGACGGTGACGATACTCGACGATCTGCTGGAACATTTCTTGGAGTAATTAGTCTCCTATTCTCAACATATGCAGATTTATTTCATAATTTTAAAATGAGTCATAAAAACATGTGGCTCAACTTTTTAGATTACATTCAGTTTAAATTTTACAATAGTTTGTTTGAGTGTGGCTTAAAAAATGTGATCAAAAATGCATCCAGTCTTTTGAGGCATTATTAATTGATAGGTCACAATACGAAGGCAGTGTTTATAATGTAAAAGACTTAATGGTGTTGACGGTTTTGCCTGTATGACTTGAATTGAACTCCTGTGATGGGAGCATTTTCATGTTCGTCAGTCAGCACCTAATATGCTCCCATACACTCACATCCATTGCACTCTTTAAACCACATCAACTGTAAGTGGTGTCCATTTATTTTTTCATTTTTTATGTATTTTCTTTATTCTTCTATTCCTATGATGCCTTTTTTCCTTGCATAAAGGAAAGACTTTTGCTCAGCTGCTTGAAGCGATTATGTCAAACTGTTAAAAAAATTATCTTGCTGAAGTTGATAACAGAGGTGATCTTTTGAAAAAACATTGAATTTTGTATCAATCCATAGGGTTGATGCCCAGCATTGCTTTAATTTATTTTTTTTGTCTGTTAGCTGAGCCAAATGGAAGGTTAGTTGGAGCTGCTGAGGAAGTCAGGCAGTAGTGGAGTCGTCCTTCGACCTCTGACCTTACCTGCGGGTCTAGGGCCCAGCAGCACTGAGGTTATTAGTTCTCTGAATGAGTACGCTGTTCGACTACTTCAGGTCAGTGTCACAATCTTCTTAAGCGCTGGGATGAAAAGCTGTAAATCAACATAATGTATCAACTATAACTAAATGTTTATAACACTTACATTAATTAGGAGCTCAAAAACAAGGAGGAAAACAGCAAGAAACTCATAGCAACACTGGAGGAATACAAAGAGAAGTTTGCTGTTGTGAGCCACCAGCAGGGACTGCTCTATAAAGAATACCTAAGGTAGGGAAACAAAGTTTCTCGCAGGTTATAGCTCATTTATAATCTGAAATGCAAATTTGAAGCCATTTTTATGATGTTTTATCAGTGAAAAGGCAGAGTGGAAAAAGAAGACAGAGACATTTACAGAGATGAAGAACAAGCTGGAGGAGCAGAAAGAGGTCGACGCTGTTAAAATCCAAGAATTCAATGTGAGTTCAGCAAACAGTGATAAAAAGGTTACAGTTACTTTAAACTTCAGTGCTGCAAAATATATTGCATTTAGGTAGCACCTCACCCGAAGAACTTAGAATGTGTCCCTCATTCACTCCGTTCTCTCTCCCACGCACACGCACACACACACACACACACACGCACACACACGCACACACACACACACATACCAATGCTTTAAGATGGTTAAATGTTCAGAACCAACAATATGGAACTGGATGTACCTCGGATAAATCTCACCCTAGTTCATCTTCATTTCCGTAGCTGTGCGTCTCTCAAACATCTTCCTGTAACTCAACGAATGTCAAACTCCCATAAGTGGAGCAGAACACTTACATGTGGTTGAAGAGCGACACCCTAGAGAGTCCTCAGTGCCACAGATTGCCTCCAAAGAGAGATAAAAGAAGACAAATTACTTATATAATTCCCAAGGGGGAAATTTAGATTCGAACAAATCACTCCATTATACAGTTTAGCCACATGCAGGCCCAACAGGACTTAACCTTTGGTGTCTGCACATGTTGAGGAAGAACCAACATCAAGTGGATGTTGATGTCCCTATGTGCTTTGCTGTATTTTTTTTTTCTACTTTCTATTGAGTTTTTCCAACAGCATGTCAAAATAAATCAGTTTTATTTAAGCAATTATCCATTCACCCATAAGGAACTGCTAGACACCCTTCAGAAGGATCCAGAAGAGATCAAAAGACAGTTGAGCGAAGCTCTGCGCAAGTTGACTGTGCTGAAGGTGAACGAGAAGAAACTTACGCGACGCTACGTCACCCTGCTGGAGCGGGAGCAGCACCTCTGCAAGGAGAACAGCAAGCTGAGGGATGAGAGCAGCCACATGCAGGTCGCTGTCACCCAGAGGATCGGCTACCTGCAGAGATACAAGGTACAAGAAACTCAGTTCACCCAACAGACTCAAAACTAATTCTGTTATCTGTTTTCCAGAGAAGAGAAGTTAAGTTTAGAGTAAATCAGCCATGTTGGTCTTGTATAATATGAGACATGAGACCAGTTGTATAAACTTTGTTTAATACTAGTCTTAGCCGTGGACTGAGTTAATTTAACACAAAAAAAAATTAGCCACCCCTGGCAAAGCTTGAGATGAGGGCATTGTTGCTACAGCAAGAAACTGTTAGAAGTGTTTTAGGAGACACAAACACAGCAATATTTACTGTTTGTATTTGTCAGGGAAATTTTACCTGTTGAAATTGAGAGTTGCTACGTCTTAGAAGAAGACAAACACAGCATGATGAATCAGATCTTTTAATCATGCAGCATGGAGAGAAGACCTCTACAAGTGTTCTCTGCTGAATGTCAGGTTTTCTGGATGTTATATACTGTTGCTGTACGACTTATCCGATCATCTTATCTTATCTAGATTGCCTCACACCTGCAAGAATTACCCTCAGACACACAGAAAACAAGACAAGACATTTCAAAGTTCAAAAACAAGGTGTTTCAACATTTTACACATCAGATTTTAAAGTTCATTCACCTGCAAGGCCTCTCATAAGATGTAGTTAAGTAAGACCCTATCAAAAAACTCTATTCAATTCCTACATATACCAAAAAGGACACAAAAGAACATTTTACATTGGAAACTGGACATGGTGCTTGCTCCATGGCAAACATTTGGATGTTGGAAAGAGCTCTGAGAGAGAGAGTCTTCAGGGACAGAAACTACCTACTAGAGAAATACAGCAATCAGGAACTAGCAAAGGGATTCTGGTTTCCTCTAGAAACTATCCTTTTGCTAGCTGAACAATTTGAGGCAGTTGATTAAAAGTACTAAATAACACTTTTTCCCACGTTACATTCCTCCACCAGTCAAACTGTCTGCTGTGTTTTTCTGCAGGCTACAGGCTTTTTGCAACAGACTTATTTAAAAGTCCATAGTAACTACTACTTTTCTTAAATGCTTTAAATGAGAAAAGGTCAGCTGAAGGTTTTCTTTTTTTACATCTGTCTGGATAAAAGTGCAAGATGTTGGTGTAAAAGATAAAGCGTTACAATATTAAGTACCAGGATCAGTGCAAAGCCCAGTATTAGTATTGGAATAGCTTATGAAGTAGTCCTTTGAAAATCACTACAGCTATTGAA
Source organism: Naso thynnoides (assembly GCA_029783665.1). Classification (NCBI taxonomy): domain Eukaryota; kingdom Metazoa; phylum Chordata; class Actinopteri; order Acanthuriformes; family Acanthuridae; genus Naso; species Naso thynnoides. Next base: position 27,523,887 of record JAQLOL010000023.1, read on the forward strand.
ACAAACATGGGCCAGCACGTGATAATAACACCACATTATGCTAAACACTATATAAATAATTTCCTTCAAAAAATCACAAGTAAAAGTTTCTTTTGGAGCCAATTATCATTACCATCGTACAAGTCCTCTTAACCGCACTGTCCTCTGTTTTGTCTTCAGGAAATAGCTGCATATAAGACAGCAGCCCTGCAGAAGGCCTTGGATGATAGTGTGTCCTCATCTGACCTAGAGAAGGCGAACAGACAGTATATGGAGCTGACAGTCAAGTACAGAGACATGTTGCAGAGGGACAGCAGGTTGATACAGAGAACCACCAACCTTGAACATTTAGAGGTATTAAAAACACTTGGGTATTAAAAAGTATTTTTATCACACCTCCAACACACATACCTTTAATATTTTAACTGTTAAATGACGATGCCACGTTTTGTCTTTCAGAGTGAAAATGAGTCTCTTCGGGGGCAAATCTCTGCCATGAATAAAGAACTGGAGATCACAAAGGAGAAGTTGAACACTTTAGAGCAAGCATGGGACAACATCAGTGCAAATGGTATTCAGTTCATCTCTTTTCATCTTTCAATAAATAGACATTGCTACAAAACTAGTAAAACAGGAAAAATATGAGACTTAAGGGACTAGGCTAAATTTGCCATTAAAGGAGAGTAACTTTTTATTTCTGGTTGTCAGTCTGGTCTGCAAAACATCTGCAGGGTTGTGGTGACGCAATGAGAAACAGGCCGGCTACAGGGCAAAAAGCTGCCAGTTACAATTAGTACGATAGTATGAAGTCATTTCAGTCTGAACCTTATCTTTTATCTTTGGTGAGAGTTAATGTCAGTTTGTGTGCTCTGAATTGTGTTATTTTTCGTTAACATTAGGAGTTGAAAACAGCATGGATAAGGAGAACAAGGCGTTGGCCAACAATGAGATGGTGTCCGTTGCCAGACGGATCACCACGCTCGAGATGAAAGAGCTGAACGAGAGGCAGAGAGCTGAACATGCTCACAAAATGTATGAACAAATGAGGAACTCGCTCAGGCAGGTGGAAGAACGGAATTTAGAGCTGGAGTCCAAGTTTGCAGAGGTACGAGGCCCAAGAGTGCAACAGATTACTCTTTTTTTGTTATGCATCTGATATTTTATTTTGCACATGATTTTTTTTTACTTTTGAAGTAAATTTTGCCAAGAGTAAAAGGCCATATGGTTCCCCTAACTGACAGTCTTTCAGTAAAGTGCACTGATATGGATTGTACAGATACAGAATCCTATTTTACTGTCATACAGATTCTTTTTTATTCCTCAATCTTAAAAATTTCAATTCATGATGTCTTGAAAACAGCAATACACCTGAGCTACCTGGGCATTTTTACACTTGTCCGTCTTTGCCAGATTTCCACCAATTTGGGTGATTTCATGTCTCTAGTCAACAAATCTTATCAAGCAGTTTTACCTGTGATATTCTTTCAGTTAAACAAGATAAATATGGATGCCCAGAGGGTGGAGCGGGAGCTGAGAGATGAGCTGGCAGACAGCATCAGTAAAAGTGTCAGCGATGCTGACAGAACGCGGATCACAGAGTTGGAGAAGATGGAGGCGGAGCTTCGCATTGAAGTTTCTAAGTATGTTTGACAATGTGTAGGCCTGAGGTGATTATTTAGATGCTATCATGAGATATATTTTTTTGCATATTTTACATATTGCATATGCAACTGTAGCATGACTGAATTATTTTTGTAAATTTTACTGTGGCCATAGCAGTGTAATCAGGAATTAATCTGATAAGAAAATTGTCATGTCATCGTTAAAAAAAAAAAAAAAAAAAGTAATAATTTTGCAGTTGCTTACAGGCCCGTTCTACCACTAAAATGTTAAGGTGAAAAATGTAACTGTGTTTTATTTATTTTTTACATTTTTTGTGCAGGCTTCAAGAGGTTTCTGATGTGGCGATGATGCAAGCGTCTGCTCTACAGGCCAGACAACAATCCAAAGAGAAGGAAGTGGAAGCTTTAAAGAGGCAAATACTGGACTACCAGGTAAGTGGCTGTTATGTTTTTGTTTTTGTTGTTTTTGTTGTTGTTGTTTTTTTTAACTTATTTTAATCATGAACTTTTCCTGTTAAGTACATTCAAAGAGTTGCCCTTCAAATCAGAGGTTTTTTGTAGGTCTGACAGCCCACCCTAAATCCTTCCTCTTGATAATGGACTAGCATAATTTATATTAAAAATATTTGATTAATAACAGAAACACCTCTGGTTGTGTCACAGCTAGTTGCGTTACATCAGTTACTGGGGTGAAATAGTTTGAAGCGTGGTGTCTTCACAGTGTCCTCTCTCTCCCTCAGTCACAGTCAGATGAGATGGCCCTCATTGCAAAGCTCCACCAGCACATCATGGCTCTGCAGCTCAGCGAGTCATCTGCTTTAGTCAAGTTGGAGGCTGTGACCTCTCAGATCAAACAGCTGGAAGCCTACAAGCTGCGTGCTGAACAGCGGCTGGATGCCGGTGAGAGCACTTTGTTCCTCACCCGCCAGGAAGGTAGAAATCGCACCAAGCACCTACGGCAGACCATCCAGTCTCTACGCAGGCAGTTTGCCGGAGCTCTGCCGCTCCCCCAGCAAGAGAAGTTTGCCGTGACAATGGTGAGCCTCCAGGAGGACCGAGCAAAAGCCCAGGAGGAGAAGAAGAGAGCTGAAGAGGAGAGGAGGAGGGCAGAAGGCAGGGCAGAGGAACTGGAAATGAGACTTCAAGGCCTGCAGGAGCTCGTCTCAACACTGAAGGATGTGAAAGGGGCCCAGAAGGTCATTGTGGTTGATTGAAACTTTTTAAAGATGAGCTGAAATGCCTTTTTCCAGAGCATCAACTGCTGTGTTGTGACATATTCGCTATTCAAACAAGTAAACAATCAATGAACGTGCTTGTAGGGGCGGGACATAAGTTGGAAAAATCTGATTCGAGTGCCAACCGATTCAAAGGCTTTGTTTGTTGATAGTTCACTGTTAAATTTTAACACCTAGCTAGCTTTAGTTTATTTAATATTTACAGGTTTATATTGACAGGTGGATTGGCGTGATATAATTGGTTGAATTCAAAAAATGATTCAGCCAATAACAGCCCGAGTCAACGATGACATCAGGGACCCATGAGATTTTTCTTTTAAATTAAAGACGGAAGTGGCAGACTTTAATATAAAAATACAAAAATAATTCATTGTTTTTTTGTTTGTTTTGTGTGTATGTGATACACTTTTAAATTTGACTACAATAAGAGCAGGGATATGGTCCAAAGGGTTGAAAATGCATTTTTGACATCAGCTCGACTTTAATACAACAGCAGAATAACACGTTGTTAGTCTTGGGAGCTATTTTTTTTTTGTGTTATCATCTTCTTAAGCAGCACTTGCTAAGAACCACCGCTCTGTAAAACTTCAACAGGTACTTGAGTGGCATAAGAAGATGGAGGAAGCTCGTCTGCAGGAGCTGAGGAAAGGCAGAGAGCTGGTGGTCCAGAAGGAGGAGATCAGGTACCTGAAGAGCCTAGTGGAGGAGCAGGAGCGAAACATCCGCTCACTGGAAGAGGACATTGTGCAGCAAAACATGGTGAGACAAAAACAGAGAAATATGTTGCATTTAAGACGAATATAATGGTTTGACATAATTGTAGAGAATGGAGAAAAGTGTTGCTAATCAAACATAACAATTTCAACTTTCTTTCTTGTTAACAAGTCTGTAAGTACAGACGTGTGTCAGTAGTTACGTAGTATTTTGGGTAGATGTCTAGAAAATTCAGAAAACTCTCTCTGTACCACATCAAGCTTCAAGATGAGCGTCAGCTTGCGTGGGATCAGCGTGAAGTCGAGCTGGAGCACCAACTGGACCAATATGAGAAGCATCAGAATGAACTTCTGAGTGGTGCTGAAAAGGTAAACTATTGCATGATGAAGGAGCTCAAATTAACAGCATGTTTACCTTTTATATTTGGTTATTCACACAAGGATTTAGCTCCAACTTGGTATATTTTTGGTTTTCAGTATGAGGATGCTACAGGATCGCTACCAGACCCAAGTCTTCCTCTTGCTCATCAGTTAGAATTTGCTTTGGGTAAAATGAGACAGCATGTCCGCACCATCTTGGACACACAAGCCACCTGCAGAAGTTTGGATGAGGTATCATATTCAGTTCATGTTCTTCGATTTAGTATTCTCATTAATGAGATGCTCGGTGTATTGTTTGAATTCTCATTCCTTCAAATGCAGAGGTTGAAAGAGAAAGAAGAAGCTCTGCGAAAGGCCGAGCAGAACATCGTGTCCAGGGATAAAGTGATCAATGAGCTGCGTCTTCGGCTCCCAGCTGCTGCCAACAGAGAACGCCTGCTCGCAGACCTTTCCAAGTATGACGAGGGTCAGTCAGACAGCCAGTCTGCCCTCAAGCTGGCACACCAGAACATTAAAAACCTGCAGGGTCGACTGGACAAAAAAGAGGATGTGCTTAAGAAATACCAGAACCAGTTGGCTCAAGCCAGACAGGTAGTAATACAAAGACAAATACTGTGTTTTTTTATTATTGGTGTGTGCTTTTTAAAAAGCATCAGCTAGTGTGTAAGAAACTTTTTCTCACTGATTAGTTGTCGCTTTATCTATGTTTTGAATTTCCAGGGGCTGAAAAAACAGAAATCCCAATATTGGAATTACATTTTTTAACAGTTTCCATGTATATTTTCTGTACATCATGTGCTACTAAATAGTGTAAGTGATACTTATTGTGGAATCCATTTAGAAAACATGCTTTGGCATTCAAGTAAAGCAATTAAGATGTCAAAGTAGAGCTGCAATGATTAATCAAATAATCGATTTGGTAGAAAATTAATAAACTATTTTGATAATCCTTCAATCGTTTCAATCATTTTTCAGATAAAAATATATGAAGAATTGCTTGGTAGGCCTCATAAATGTGAGGATTTGCTGTTTTTCTGTGCCAATATAATCATAAATGAGGAGATTTTGTGTTTTGGGCTGTTGTTTGGATAAAAGAAACAAACATGGGGCTCTGGGAAATGAGGATTAGAATTAATTAGAAATTTTTTGAAATTTCATAGACTAAATCGATTAATCGCTAATGAAAATTATCGTTAGTTGCAGCCCTATTTTGAAGGTGAACTGTTAAATCTTTTTTTTTAAACACCCCTTTTTAATCGCAGTATCAAGAGGACATGATAAAGAGACATCAGGGGGAGCTGAGATCCCTGCATCAGAAGTTGGACTTGCACACAGACACGTCCCTGGATTGCTTAAAACAGCCAGCTTTGGTATGCCTGTATCCGTGTCTCCCTCTCACTAACTATTTCTTCTTGTTTTTTCTGCGTAAATACCTTCAGCCTGTTCAGCTTAGTCTCACATCAGTGTGTGTACAAGTCTGCTCCATGACATCAGACAATAATATTAGGAATCTCATTACAGATCATGGCAGTGATGGAATATAATGTTTTCATTTGTGTACGTCACATCTTTATAACCTTCGAATGTACCCTTTACATCTGCATTGAGAAGAGAAAATCTTCCCCAGTGACTCTTTGAGTGCTATTTGAAATATTCTACATTGTTTGAAAGTGTGTTTTGGTCAATGCTTCCTCTTTCCTTTGTCCAGGAATTGATGAAGAAGCCCACCATCAAGGTGCCAACCATCAAGCATCTGGAGCGTCTGGCAGAGTTGGAGCAGACCGTGGCTGAACAGGACGTCGCACTCTCCTCCATCACAGAGAAGCTGAATCTGACCACAGCGGAGCTCGAGCGTCAGAGAAACCTCATGGAAGCTCAGGCTAAGAAACATGCTGACGAGATGTCAAAGTGATTATTCTTTTATCAAATCATTAGCAGATTTATATTTTCTTCATCTCAGATTTTAGACTTAGACTTGCTTTATTGTCATTCAACAACACACCAACACATTTTTAAATGAGTACATGAACGTAGCAGTTTCATTTGTTCATGCCATTAGAGCTGGGGTATGCAGTTGGTTTTTATGTGTTGTCAGACAAAAATTGCTTGCAGCATTTTGTAATTCAGGTGGTCTGAACGAACACTAGACTTCTGCACCTCTCCTAGAGTCTGTATTCAAATTTTAGAAAATGAAGACTGCGACAGCAGTTTTCGGCCAATCGAGGGTAATCTCAGAAAGCACGTGTTCTAGATTCTCCAAATGTCACTAACGTCACGAATGTTGCTGAAAATTGCCGAACGGACATTGAATCAGACATGGCGCTCAAAAACAAACTATTGCTGTGTGTGAATACCTCAGTGCTGTACAGCACAAGTTTATACACCACACGTTTATGTTGAACACAATTGGACACAAGTTTTCCAATTTTAATGGGACTTCCACAACCGATACTGTGCAGAAATGCTGATTATATCAGCTGTAGTTAATGATACAAAATGTCAAGTCCTCCTTCCTCCTGATGCTAATAGCTTACGCTAACTGTAGCTGGCACGGAGCTGTACGACACAACCTAACAAGCTCCTGATTATTTTTTCGAGCACCGACACTGTGACGTTAAGTTTTCCAGCCTGTCTAGGACCTCCACAACTAATGTAGTACAGCAAATATTAGTGTATTGGTCGTAGTTAATGACAGAAAATGCCCCCACCCCCCCACCCTCCACTGAAGAAGCTGATATAAGCGGGCTGTGTGCTTGGTGCATATGACGCAATTGAAGATGTGAACCAATACTGGGATTTCTTGCAATAAACATTGCGCTCATCGCTTTCTGTCTGAACAGATTTAACAGAGAGAGTGACAGCAAACAAAATTAAACCTGAACTGGAGCAAACAAGGGGAGGGGAGGGTGCAGTGGATCCCACAGCTAGCTTGATTTCCAGACATTGCCTACCGCAGCTTTAACTCAATACAATAATTAAGCAAACTGCTAAAATCCTGTTAGTACTGACTGCTTGAAACATATTGATAACTGATCATTCATCAGATATAATTTCATTCCTTCCCTTATAAATTGGATTCACACTGATGATCTTTTTTGGTAACTTAATTGAACCCACAGATTAACAGAGGAACAATCAAACATTCAAGTTGTTCGTGTGAGATACTCTTTGCAAATTCAACTGCATGCATTTATCTAACAGGGATCTGAGCTGGGATTACATCCTAAGAGTGAAAAGCTCCATAGTAAGGACAATGGGTTGATGTCATTGCCAAGGCCGAGTGCACAAGGAACCCTTAAAGCCTGAGAGGTCTCTGAATACTTTATATTCATTGAAGGAATTAATTACATAAAAGATCCCAAATACCATCATGCAAAAGTTGAAGACTTCACTATGCAACAACAGAGACCTATATTTCCTTTCAAATGAAAACGCATACTGTAGAACAGTTTATATAACACAGGGTTTTGTATTTTCCCCTTTTGTGCAGATTATGTGGGGTATTTGGTTATTTCACTCGGTGAAAACTGTGCTTCATTGATGAGGCAGAGCAAACTCATTCTGTTGTACTGTGTGGATGATGTAAGCAGCTTTAAAGAAACTAAAGGACTTATCAAAGTAAGGATGTCAAGGAGTCAATAGTTTAATATAAAGCAGCTATAGGAAAGTGGATTAAAGAGGGCGATCAAGAGTTCAGTAGTGCATTGGGATGTTGGTAATGCAACCAAATTAGAACAAACTCCTTGACATGAATGGTGCTGGTAACACTTAATACACTTAATAATCACAGTAATTCGAACTCCTCCTCTTGGAAGACATGCTGGTTGGAGAGTTCTCAAGTCTCAACAAAAGCTCAATATGACAAAGGGTTCGCTTGTGCTCAGTTAAGCTAGGTAGATAGGTGTACCGGGTAAACTGAAACTATTTGTATATCCCAGCAGTTTTATGTTTCATTGCAATGTTTTGGGTGCAACTTATTACTACTAAAATGCAGTCATCATTAATGCACTAGTGTATGTGTTACAGGTATACCTGCTACATGTTGTGCAGCCATTCTTTCTAAAGAAAACTCTGCCACAACTTAAAATTTCAGTATTTTAAATCTGGATATATTTACAAAGGGTACAGCTTTATATCTGCTTGAATTTCAACATATATTAAACGTGGCCTTTATGTTAATCGGTGATACAAAGCAGTGTTCGTGTAAACGAGGATGAAGGCTCTTTATCTAAGTATTATGTAACCCCTTCCTGACACTGGAAGTAATCTGGGCTACTATTTCGATTATACTTAGCAGGATCCTGAGTGCTTAGCAGTTGATGGTGAATTTGTTAACTCCCCTGTTACCAGTAGATGTTATTATCACAGGCATATGTATTTAGTATGTAATAAGCAAGAAACAAATAGCATGGTGCCCCCACTGTGGAATTACTTCACTCAAAAAACTATGAGCTCCACTTGTATTTCCCCAGAAAACAATGGCAAGTATCTTAATTGTTAGCAAACTTATAAAAATGAAATGTTCAGGACAATCATGTACAATGTTCAACAAAGATATATTTATTTCCTTATTGTCTGCTCTCTTTTCTTGTATTCGAACTATTTTCTTTATCTTCTTTACTTCTAAACTATGACTTTATGTTCACAACAGATCCCTTTACTGTCATTCACAATATCACATAAACTCAAAATCAGTACCAACATACCTCAAAACCTTTAAGTAAAGAAATAATAATGAATAAAATGTTATGCAAATGTCATGCAAATGTCATTTAACCCTTTAAACAAGTTTACAAGACTCAGGTGGTTACCCTTTTAACCTTTTAGCTGAAATGAATAATTAGACGTATGTACCCTTTTAAACTAAAAGTTTGGTCTTTTAAATAAAATATGCAAATTAATTATTTCAGACCTTAAAATCACTTAGCCCTTTAAAATTAAGTAGTTCCCTTTTTATCTTTACAGGAAAAATATCAGAAAATCTGTTACCTCGGGTTTTAATTTACCTCACAACTATGAAATGTATGTTAAAACACTTAAATGAATTACTGTTTCACAAAGAACAACCTCAATGAAATATATATTTTTTTCCTATGGTTAACCAGTTCAACCTTTTGAAATGTTCAGAATATCACCAAGCGCTTGGGTTTTTTAAGTGTGTGTGATTGTTACCCACAATAGTGAATACACCCCCTGCATACCACATTAGCCACAGAACACAGGAGACACATGTGGGTTGCGTTTTACTCAGTGAAATGGCGCCCCCTCTGTACAGAATGAGTAGTAATGACCTTAAGCCAAAATATGTTTATCTAATTCAGGTCAACTATGAATTCAAAATCATGTTAAAAGTATTTCATATCATGTAACAACATAGGTTTAGAAGAAAAGTTATGTTTAAAAGAAAGAGGGATTTGTTGCAGGCTGGAGGAGCATCATTCTGTCCTGGTGAAAGCTTTGACGGGCGAGACCGAGGATCAGAGGAGCCAGATGGCCCAGATGGAGAAGGAGATGAACTACCTCCGAACGGAGCTGGCAGCCCAGAAGGAGGCCAACATTCGTTCCCCTAGCAACACCATGAAAAACCTGGTGGAGCGACTGAAAGCACAGCTTGCCCAGAAAGAGAAACAGCTCAAGGTTGTTCCTTTATCTTATTGTTGGGTTTTTTTTTTTTTAAATCTTTGATATGAATGTAAATAACATCTAATGATAGGCTGTGCTGCCATGCGACCTAAGATTGATCTTTTTCGGGGAGATCAGAAACAGCTGTTTGTTGTTGGCCCATTTCCCTTGGGTGAGTCTGTTTTTCGCTCAGTCCAAAGATGTGTCTGACAGGTGAAATGGCTGCTGTAAATTCATCATTCAAGTATGTTTCGCACCGCTGTGTTGGCTTGTGACGGACTGGAAGTTTTAATGTTTTCCATCTGTTCACTTAGTGTAGGTTTTCCTCAAGCATGATCAGGCATGAAGTTTTTACTGATGCTGTTTTTCAGCAGCTGCATCACACCAAAGACTATTATATCTTGATATCCTTTTGAGGATTAATGAAGCTTCCCAAAGCATTTTAATAATGCACACGTGATTCTTGTATTTGAACTACTACCGAATTGTTTGTCAGGTTCAAATGTAAGAATCAATGGGGGAGACAGGCGCCAGTCCGTGCAGAAATTAGATGATGGTGCCCTAACTGTTTAACAAGGTCTGACCGCTGCTCATCATATTTGTCATAGCTGGCATGTCTTTGCTCCCTGTGTTTTCAGGCTCTCAGTAAGGCTCTGCTGGAGCTGCGGGCGGGGATGACGTCCGCAGCGGAACAGCATGTCATAGCCAGCGCTGCACAAAAACAAGAAAGTCTCAACGTACAGATGCTTGTTGACAAACACACCAAAGAACTGAAGGTGAGACATTCATTATACCGCTCTGTTTTTTCATACATGTAATTTATTGCTTGGCATTAATGAATACAGTAGCTGTTGACCTAATGAAGTGACACTCAGGGGCAAGTTTTTATTAGATTGCACAAACAAAAATATTTCCATTAAAAAAAGGGAATTTCCCTGCCTGGCTACATCACGTCCACAGAGGTGGGAAGTAACGAGATACAAATACATTGTTACTGTACTTAAGTAGATTTTCCACATTTATTAATTTTTCTGACAATTTTTTACTTTGACTCCGCATATTTTAGCACAAATATCTGCACTTTGTACTCCTCACATTTTCAAAACAGGCTCGTTACTTTAGTTTAAATGCTTTTGCCTTTTTGGCTGTGCTCAGGATGCTTTACCAAGAGAAAATGTCACTATTTGACATTCTGGGAATGAGACTCAACAATCAAGTAATTATCAAGTGCGTGCAGGAACAGCTCAGACGAATTCCACTGATTCTACCTTTAATTTTCACAGTCTTTGCATTATATTAATATGAGGTGAGGTTGACTTAGCTTTCACAGAAATGGCTGGTAGAAATGTCCTTCAGATGGATACTTTGCTTTTATACTTTGAGTACATTTCAGAACCTGTACTCTATTACTTTTACTTGGGTAAGAATTTGAGTCAGAACTCCTACTTTTACCGGAGTCTTCGGTTACACAAGTATGTGTACTTCTATATCTATATCTATATCTATATATATCTATATCTATATATATATATATATATATATATATATATATATAAACATAAACACCTGCAGCCAATTTCATCCCGTAGGCAGAACTAACTTGTATAATGAGCACGTAGTACTGGTAACATTAAAGAAACACTCTGGCTATGGGGTTTTTTTTGTTTGTTTGTTTGTTTTTTTGGTGAAGCCCAAAGGTCAAAAACAAAATGATCGCCA
>JAQLOL010000023.1:27554357-27580428 GCA_029783665.1 Naso thynnoides
GAATGAGCATTTTTCACACTTTCTTGACATTTCACAGAATAAACGACTAACTGTAAATCCATTAAACATGAAAATAATCGTCAGATTAATTGATAAATAAACAAACCGTTAGTTGCGGTCCCAGATTAAAATTTTCACTATTTACACTTGTAACGTTACTCTTTTCCACATTGTAACGTCACAGCAACGTTACTACTTTTAAAAACAGAGTCTCAGTCCGGATAACACGGCACAGTGTAAAAGATGGACACTGAGGCAGCTGACAGACACACCGCAGGTGGGAGGATGCAACGTTACCACGAATGGAGAGAAATGAGTCACCTACAACCATTTACGTTAGCGTCAAAACATAAACGCCACGTCTGAGGGTAAAAAACGACGTGTTGAGTCTTTGACGACATTAAAGTCCGCCTGGTTGTTGCTCCGTGCTAACAGCTGCAGCAGCCTCGGACGTTCACGACGTTACATGGCTGCTGACTCTGCAGCTTCACTCACCTGACAGTCTCGTTTTCTGGACTGTTCTTCCTTCACCTCCGTGAGAAAAACACACGGGACCTTCTGCTGAACGGAGCCCAGTCGCCGCATTCTGCTGTATCCCTTTTAAATCCACGTACAGCTTCTCTTTGATGCTGAGCAGAGCAAAATACGTTCAGAGCTTCAGCATGGATGGAGAGGCAATTCCTCGTCACGTGACTCCCGTCTTCTTCACTGCTTTTTTTGTCAGTTCGAAAACAATGGATTGGCTCATTAGCGCTGCTAAATGTACGTAGCGTTTGGGGGGGGGAAAGGAATTGCTTCGATTTTTCTCAGCTCAGAACTGGTGAACGGTCACGTTTGAAAACATTTTAAGCCTTTTATGAAAGATTGTTAAGGTCTTTTTTTTAGGTAAATATGTGTAATTTTATGGTAAACATATTCCCTAACTTCCGAGCTAACGTCACTTTTTAAAAACAGCTTAGCAAAAGAAAAAAAGAAAAAGAATAGTTTCGAAGAATAATTTCACTTATATTTGGAGAAAAATTGTGTTTAGTACGGTAAAAAGAATTATATGTTAAAATTAAGATTTTTAACAGCATTTTTTAGTCCCGTTTTGTCGTGTTTGTTGTGCTTCAGCTGTGTTATGTTCTCTCACAGTATAAAAGATAACAGCATTTATTTACCAGAGTGAAAAAAATGCAGTTTTTTAAATGTACTAATCTAATAATAGCTTATAATATATTAGGCCTACTAAAAAGTAGGAAAATATGCTGCTGACTTATGTATGTATGCTATATATAAAAAACTATTTGATGAAAAACAGAGTAGATTTATTAAACAAAAAAGACATAAACAAGATTGTTGGGCAAATAACACACTCGTGCACAGTCATACAGAAACAAAAAAAAAATCAATTATTGCTGCTTTCAGTCTCAATAGGCAAGTTTGGAAAATGCATATTTACAATCACTGTGAAATGTATGATACAGCAAACTGTCCTCTGGTCTGGAATTTCTTATGACTTTCTTAATTGTGTAACACTGGTTGTTAATATCATAAAGCTACTCTGAGAAATTTATCTTCATGTCTGGATTTACACACAGCGTGATGTCACTGGAGTACTTCCTGTCTAATTCTTCTTCTTCTTCTTCTTCTTCTTGCTGACTGCGCAGGTCCACCTCACTGTCAGTGTGCTTCCACATCTCTGTCTCTGTTTCATCTTTCTGCTGCCCCTGAGGCCAGAAGGTGAAAATATTCCTTTTCCAAAAGAAAAAGAAAAATATATTAGGAACAACATAATCACAGATTACTTACAGAGTTTTAAAATTGATTTGACATATAGGTGAGGCTCAAAGATCATTTTCCTCTCTGATGTCAGTTGGTTAAAGTGCCCTCTGCTAAATAATCAAAATCGTTCTCTCCCCAAGGACAAAATCAAACAATTATTCTGCATTTATTTCAAAATACAGCAGCCTTTTTTGGTTCTGAAATCATTATTTTACATGTTTTATCAATGGCAAAGTTGCTTCATTCAGTGTTTTAAGCAATGCAAGACCAGCATTACTCACAGTTTGTAGTACCACACAACGCCTGCCGCTGTCAGGAGCACAAGGATAATGCTGAGAATGATGAGTGCTGCTGGCACATCTGGAAAATAAAGATTTCAACAATGACCACCACCAACTCTGATTTATATTGTATGTCTAAATGCAATTCAAATCCAGAATCAATTTAGCAACAGACTTAACAATTCCTCTCCATTGTGTATTACTGATCACTTAATATTTGAATAATATATAAACAATGCACATGGCATGACCGTTGGGCATGACGTGCTACATGGATAGTTTGGAGCTAACCAAAATTTAATACCTTCTACAATCTGAACAATCTATTATGATCATTTAAAACCTTATTAAGTTTCTTGGCCAGAAGAAATGGCCCAAATCCAGTTTATCAGCTTTTCTGCCCCCTAGTGGACAACATCTGATTAATGCAGCTTTAAGATTACATATCATTCAACAAAAGAACAGATTTTAATCGTGCTGAAACAGGAGACATGGGATGAAAATACTAGACTTACTCTGAAACTGATTTTTTAAAGATTTGTAAACTGACTTCCGGGTTGTTGGAAGGCAAAATTATCCATTCAGCCCCTGAACCACTGCAGTGTTTTATTACTAAACTACTAACTGTGTTGTAACTCTTTAAAAAAGTGAAGCTGTGTTTTAACCAATTTTGATTTTAATGTAAATAAAAACACTGTCTTGTTTGCCTGATATTGACCTCTACCTGTGACTAGAGGGTAGTGCAATACAGATATCTGTCAGTTTTCCATGCTTCCCCTATCCATCGGTGTATAAAATCTGATTTTCAAAACAAAAAGGGAAAAATAAGCCGTCAGAGAAGAAACTTTTGCCTCATCTTGGGAAAGTGACTCAAAGAACATTACAAGCACGAAATAATGTCAGTCGAAGAAAGACAGAAGACAGGATGTACCTCCAAGAGCAGTTTTAGTAGGGTTCACTGATGATGGCGTCACTGACTCAGAGGACACAGAGAAACTGGCTGCGTGAACAGAAGGAGAGAAGGCAAAACTGGCGCTGGTGGACTTTGAGGTGATAAGGCGAGAAAGAGAAGTCAGAGTATGGGTGGAGAAGGTCTTCAGAGTGGTGGGGATGGAGGGAATCCTCATGGAGTGTGTTGTCTTGACCAGGAGAGAAAAAATTGGAGTGAAGGATGTTTGTTCAGAGGCCTCTGTTGTTTTTGGCTTTTTGGAAGGTGGAGACTTGGCAGTTGATCTGTGCAGAGGTGTGGCAGGTGTGGAGGTCAGCGTCAGAGTGGGGGAGCTGGAGAATATGGAGCTTTGTGGACCAACTGTTGATCTGTTTGGAGTCTCCACTAAATCTGTGAGGCGTAAGAAAAAATACATATATTCACACTGAAGTCATTTAGCAAATGTTCAGAGTACAAGTTCTTATTATCAAGATTACTATTAAAGAAGATCAGTGGAGAAATAATACAAAAACATTTTGACATGAGTGAAGAAAAATTGGATTTCAGATGAGGGGAAAAAGAAAACCCACATAATATTACACTACAATCAGTTGAATATTACAACTGCTGAGTATGAATAAATAGCGTAGAGTAGGCACTACCTGACGCGTTGAAGCAGAAGACACCAAACTTTCTATCTGTGCTTGCATGCCACGTCACCACTCCAGTTTTGCTCTGGCCACAGTTTTTGTCAGCTGTTAGACGCGGGATGACTGCGATCTGTTCAGCTGTCCAACCAAATCTGTTACAACAATAAACAAAGTGCGGATAATAAAATTAATGGTGTCTTGTTGGTGAAAACAGCATTAGTGTGGAGCATTACTTTACAGCAGTGGTTGTGGGACACCCAGGGTCCTTAACAGGGGTTTCTCAGCATAAAGGGTAAAAAATAAATGTTAATTCCATCCATTCCAGAGTAAAAAGCCAGCCATCACTAGACATAAGACAATATTATAGGAGTGCAATACAGAATCAATGGGGTGGGAGACAACAGCATGTTCATCCTGTACAGCAGACAGACTGAAGCAGGTAACTGACAGATATTTGCAGTATATAAACAGCAAATGAAGCTGATTAATTTGAATAACCACAAAGACTACATTTGAGCTTTAGTTGCATGGTAACAAATATTGACCGAATGTGTCGCTTTTAAATCTGTGACTTTCCCCTTTAATTACCAAATCCAACATATTAGTTGCTGCGTCCCTAATGGAACAACAAGAGTCAGCTTAGATCCATAAAAATGAAAAATTTCTTTTTTCTTCTCTGATTATGTTTCTTTCCAAATCATATTCCAAATATCAGCTGCTGGGCTTATGTGAAATGACACATTTGATTCAAGAACATTTAGAGCATAAGTATAACTGATTAACATTAATGTGTTGTGATTTTTTACCACAGAAAAGCAATCAGCAGAAATCTTCAGCACTGCATAACAATCATCACCTCGTCAGGTATCCTGATGTATAGAGCAGTCAGCATGTGTTTGAGCCTACTTGCATGTCTCGAGTCCGTTCTGCACCGCTCGCTCCATCTGCGCTTTGGTGGCGATGGTGACGTTCAGAAGCAGGCAGGCAGCTCTGGCGGCTGTGAAGTTGAAGGTATATTTTCCTCCCTCGATAAGCATGAAGACTCCAGCAGCTCTGTGACTTTGAGGCACTGCTGACATTTTGTATAAACATGAACATTTAGAAATACAGGAACATGAACACATTGTGCTGTAAGCTTAACAAATGCTCTGTTACTAACAACAATATTCATTCTGGACTATGTAGCTGTGTTTATTTTAAATATTGCATCAAACAAAAGCATCACTCTTATCCAATCTTGTGTACATTATACAATATATACTGTACTATGTACTAATGTAAATTTGTATGGGCCACAGAATAATTCCTGCTACTATAAGATACAACAGAAGCATCAACTGTGATTTTTCACATTTTTCATATATAACTCTTCATGTTTTTTGATGATTTTTACATTTCTTCTGTACTCCTCGTGTTTTTGTCTGACTGCAATAAGAAAAGCAACCAAGAAGAGTACAGAGGTTAAAGCCAAAGGATCCTAAAAACACCCCTTGCATCGTAAAACTTCATGCATGAAAGATCTAAAGAAAAGTTAAAGATTTCTGCATTTGAATTATTGAAATAAAACGCAAATATTCTGCTATTTGCTCTAATTGAGGTGCACCAGAAGCAAACAGCTCACCTTTTATTGGACTGGAGTCAGAAGCCGACCAACAGGCAGCAAAAGACAAAAGTAAGAATTGAGTAAAAAAACAGAATCTTTCCATATTTTCGATCAAATCCTTACAACTGAAATGGTTGAAGGTGCAGAACCGCAAAAACAACGAATGCAGAGGGAAAAGCCTCAGAACAAATGTGAAGTGGACTGGACGAGGAAACAGGAAGCTGAGGTCAAATCTGCTTGATGGCCCTTTATGAGATAACACACACATCCACGGCAGAAAGACCTCCACGAGATCTCTGTTTGATCCACACGTTGTTGTTTTGATTGTCAAGTTACGACCCATTCGACATGAAAGTAATTTAAAAAACCAAAACAAATTGAGGATTTCCAGGAAACATGAAGGAAAGATTAAAGGAAATATTAGCTTTAACTGGAGCTCTGAGAGAAATTGAAAGAAATCCCCTGACAGCTAATCACTAATTGATTTATACTCCTCAAATCTTTTCAGCCAAATATGGATAATTTTATTTATATATGTATTTTTTTAGGTGTAGGAGTTTTTTGCTTCGCCAGCAGACGTATGTTTGCATTGACCAGCTGGTCGGAAAGGGAACTTCCTCCACCTTTTCCTTTTGCTTGTTTCTTTTCGTTCTCTGTTCTGTTTTTATTTCACTGTATCTATATTCCCTACAGATTAAGGTCTAGACCTGCTCTATATGAAAAGTGTCATGAGACAACTTACGTAGAGATTTGGGGGCTACTTAAATAAAATTTTTACCTCTCCTGGCATTCACTGTTATGTTTCTGCTGCACGTCGTTGATCTCTGCTCTCTGTGGCCTGAAGAGGTCGAACCTTGTTCTTTTGCTCTAAACCAACACAGAGGAATAACGTCATATTCCAACGACCAGAAACAAACACGCAGCTGACAGCACGCTGTTCTGTCCAAACCTCTAACCCTGACAGTGCCGCTGTAAGTCCACTTCATTCACCACTTTAATCACTTTAACCATAAGGTTCTGCTGACTTTGCGTTTACTCCCTCATTGTTATATGTCCTGCAGAGCCCAGTTCAACTGGTGTAGCATTAGCACTTCTGATGCCAGTGTAAGACTCCAGTGTGAGCTGGTTACTGTCCTGAACTGACCCACATTTGCAAAAGAAAAAGCACTTTGATGTACAAAGTAAAAATTACACTTGTGAGAGCACCCTCCCTTGTCCCCTCCTAAGGATTCCTGGAGGTTTTTCGTCTAAATTTTTGGAGGTTTTTTTTTTTTTATCCGTTCCTCCAGTTCTTTTTTTGCTTTTTTGTACTCATTAAAATGCTTTCAAAACAGGGAGGCAAAAAGCCCTGCAGGAATGTATCCAGGATTGGTGGAGGGTGAGGGCAAAAAATGCATGTTGACCAAAAAACAGTCATGGAAGGGCACAAATATGTCAGATCCATCAACCAGTCTCGGGTCCTGTGTTCCCGGTGGAGCTGTGAAGACGTCTTAATGACACTGACTGGAGGCAGGATGTGGACAGCATTTCCCAGTGTCAGCCTCAAATTACTAATTAGTTCTTTATCATTTTTTATCTATTTATTTATTGTCTTATCAATTTGTTCATTTAATACTTGAGTAACCTGTGTTACATACTGTATATCTATGCAAGCTACTAGACAACTGAATTTCCCTATCAGGATTAATAACGTATCTATCTATCTATCTTCCTTGGCCTTCTATACATAATGCAGTAAAATGGTTTAAAAAAATGTCCATTTCATTGATTAACTGGCTTTAAAAAAGTAAGATCTATTTCATCATAAGGGCACAACCACAGACATTTTGTTTTTCGCTGAATTTGGAAGAGTGTCAGTAACCACTCACGCTGCTCCAGCCCTCTTTGCCTCCATGTGGAGCTGAGTAAGCATGAAGATTGGCTATGAAGTCCTGAGATGTGGCTCTATTTAAATCCTTTCGATCTGCTGCTGAAAACATCTGTGCTCTTTAGTTTGAGTGCTAAATGGATAGTTTTCATGTCAAATTTTGGAATAATTTCTCACTTTAAAAGAGAGAAGGTGTCCTTAAACCAAAATAAAGAGACCTTCTGCCTCTGTCCCATGCAGGTTTGGCCTATCATGTTACATCATAAATAATAAATGATGCTCAGTGGGTGATCTGCTCAGTGAACTCAACGTGAAACTGAGAACTTCATTTACATCCCATGACTGCATTCTGAACAGAAACCCTGTCTGCTCTCACATCATCATCACAAATTGGGTTAAGCTTGAACAACCTTCATCGATCTGTTCTTTGAAATGTCCCTCAGAGCCAAATCCCACACGGACCTGCAGACAGCTGGAAAGTCTTCATTGGATGACAGCCTGTACAAGTCATTCTCCATGAGCAGCAGTAACGTCGACAAAGGCAGTCGGCTCAGAAACGGTTCAGCGGAGGAGGTCAAAGGTCTCTCCAGGCCGTACAGGAGGCCTGTGCGAATGGTCAGGCCGGTCAGCGCCGTCAGCTCCAGCGGCTCCTTTCTCCAGATTAACCATCTGCAGGGAGAGCTGGTTAGAAAGAGGAAGGTAAGAGGTTATTTGAGGCAACTTCATTTATTCAGCTACAGTCAGATAAAATGCAGTTCAAAGTGCTTTACAGGGGCAAAAAAATATAATAAAACTATAGGGCACGACTGATATATCTGATTGCATATCTTTGTTACAAATATTTGATAACCACATTCCGATATATCTGATACCTGGATTTTCTTGCTCCTAATATCGGTATTGGCCCCAAAAATCCCATATCTGTGGAGCCTTAATGAGTAATAGGACAACATGAAAAGGAAATGTTGTAAGAGGGTGAAGGGTCAGGGTCTATCAGTCCTTGGGCTGTAAAGCATTCTTGCAGAATTGGCCAGTTTTTCCGATGACCTGCAGAAAAACGGGTACTGTTGAAATATTTCAACAAAACTCCACGCTTGAGGAAAATTTACAACCATAGTTCATTTAGTTTAACATTAAAAGATCCTTTAGGAGAGAAAAGTTTAGTCTACCTCCATCTGTTTTCAATCAAGTATGTCATATTTCAGATCTTAGTTAAAGGGAATGAAGTGACCACAAGCAGAATAAGGACATGAAAGTGAGTTACGTTGACTGCTTTGAAAAATGGCGCACAGATGAAAGTGTGCAATATGCTTTATGTTTATTTTATGGTTGGACGAAGATGTCTCTATTTATTGAATAAATCTTGCCCAGCGTGTAGAAATGAAATGAAGCATGGCTCGTACATTAAACTCCTGCTGATGTGCATCTAGTTGTTTCCACAGCCCAGTTTTGGATGATGCATAGTTACGCATAGGTTTGAATTTATTTGCAGATGAGGTGATGAAAGCTCATTTTCGTCCAAGGCTGCTCTGTTTTTGATGGCAGTGTTGGGAGGCTTTTGCGTAGGTGGTCGATCTCTGTATTCTTTTCATTTGTCAGCAAAGCATTTTTTAAATTTCCCACTGTAATAGCAAAAAAAAAAAAAGATGAACTATTATTAACATAAAACAAACCTGATTATTGACGTATGTTTGGTCATTGTAGCTAAAATAAACTAAAAATAAGGTGAAGCACTGAAGACATTTTGTTGAGAAAATAATGTGACTACAAAGACCTTTGAGAAGATATTCTGAGGCTTTTGATCACATCACATGATTCTCATCACCTAATGGAGGTTTTGCAGTTCATGTGGAATTGTAAAAGCCTTTAAAGTGGTGGGAAAAAATGAAAAACTAAAGACTTACAATTAAATGTTTACTGGATAGAATCCGCTAATTGAGGAGGACCATGCGGTGTAAAAAAAAAAAAAAAAGCTCTAAAACTGCTATTAAATGGATTTCATTATTACATAATTTTTCTTAGTGACGTTCATTATTTACATGCCAGGAATGAACTTTGTACCTCGGCATAGTTAAAGCAAGGCAAGAGTTCAGTCTTCATTAAGATAAATGTAAAAGAAATGGTCACAAAACTGTTTTCTTTCAAAGCATTGCAAATCCACAGGAGTCCTTCTCGATGTCTTTAGATTCATCAAAAAAAAAAAAAGTTATTCAGGTTTTTATTCCACATCACTCAACACTGATTACATAAACTCTCCTCAGGAATGTGAGGATCTGAGGAAAGAAAACAAGTACTTGTCGAATGAGATCCACATGGAGCGGATCACGATGCGCACAGAGAACGAGCTGGTGATGAGGAACCTCAGGAACCTAAACCAGGAACTGCAGGCTCAAATAAAAGAGGTAAACAAAAACACAGAGCTTAGTTTACAACTGAGCATCACTCAAGAGATCAGACAAAAGGCCTCTAATGAACAAGTAAAAAGATGGCACAGGTCTCCATGAAATGTCAGACCACCAAAGTGAAAATGGATCTGAATTAAGAAATGAAGTTACTAGTAAAGATGAAGATTTTTTTATTATCTGTAATATCAACTTAACTGCAAGGAGGTAAAAACTCTGTTGAGAGATGAAGACTGGATTTGACCTTTGAAGCTTTAACTGGAAGCACGTGTGAAACAGCGCAAACCCTCAACAGCAAATGTAATTACAAATCAGAGAAACATTTTAAAGCAGAAACAGAACACAAGTATAGCAACACGACAATTCAGCTGAATTTACCAAAAATACAAAGTAACTCGTCCAGTTTTCATCTCTTCAGTGGACATTTAAAAGTAGAATGAAAGATTCTTCTAAAACAAAATATGCACAAACTTGTAAAGAATTATTACAGTTAAAAGTTATAATCCACTAGAAATATGTAGCTGTGTCTGTATTTGCAAAGAATTCTGCCCTCTGCCTGTAGTTACTTATTTGTCGCTGCTGCTTTGGGACATTTCATGGCATCAGCTTTTGGGCAGGGCTGTGAAACCCCCAGCCAGAGGTAGGAAGCAACGAAGTACAAATACTTGGTCACTTGTTAACACAAATATACTTTCTACTCCCTACATTTCCAGAAAAGGTTTGTTACTTCAGTTTGAATGTTTTTGCCGTTTTGGTTGTGCTCAGGACACTTTATCAACCCACATGTTGAAATTTTCTGGTGCGTTTAGGAACATCTCAGACGAAGTTTCATAGTCTGTGCATTGTATTAGTATGATGTGAGGTTCAGTTAGCTTTGCACAGAAATGGCTTTTGTAAATGTTCTTCAGGGTAATATTTTTTTTATGTTTATACTTTAAGTACATTGCAGAACCTGTACTTTATTACTTTTGCTTGAGTAAAGAAGTTGCGTCAATACTTCATCTTTTACCAGAGTCTTATTTTACACAAGTATCTGTATTTCTACTTAGATTTTTTTTTAATGTGTATTTTTGCCACCTCTGCCCCCAGGCAACAAAAGTACAGGATGTGAGGGTGGGCATCTATAAAAACATAGCGACCAGAAGACAAATTGCAAACCCTGACCTATAAACTTTCTTATTCTGCCTTTAAGTCACATGCTTTGCCATGACATGTTCAACAAGTCTGTTTCTGCCGTACTTGGTCATTTTTGCTTTAAATGAACCCACCAACTTTTGTTCAAGCGGTGGCAGTAAGAGTAGGACACCAGAGGGAGGAAGCTAAACAACATACATCCATCAATAAATCTGTAAATGTAGTGAGGCTGCCTCAGATAGATGAGATTAAATGGATAAGATTAAGACTGGGACATTGCTGGTTGGCAAGTGGTCTGCATTCTGTTAAACATGTCATAATGTGCTGTCAGAGATATGCAGGAGAAAGGAGACTTATTCGTAGGATTAAGTAAACTGGGAATTGAAACATTTCTCTTGGAAATTTGCTGGGTGATGTACTGGATTAAAAAGACAGAATTTGGAAATAATGCACGTCCCGAAATCCACTTATCTGTATTGTAAGGTAAAGGTCTAGGAGGCCTCCTTAATGTAGGCCATCATCACCAATGGGAAGCAACAATGCATGAATAGTGCCTAGTTTGATGAAAATAAACAGAAGAGGAAGAATGACTTTTCAATCTCAGGCAAATACCTTTTTGCAAATGAAATATTTTGAAGTTTGTTTAAATATTTATTTATTTTGGTTGCTTGTTTTCTCTCTGTGTTTATGCTTACATATTGACAATTAACATAAAACAGGTGGATAGTGCGGCGTAGTGGATGACAGCCATCTCAACAAACTTTTGTTTGTTTGCAGTAATTAAGCACAAAAGTCCAACACTTTAATGGTGGGATGTCACTGATATGAGTCTCAATGCAGGAAAAACTTCAGAATCACATCGATTTTACCTGTTATGATAACATTTGATGACGTTGTTGCTGCCATAAATTTAATTTACAGACGTGATATTTGGAGAAAAAATCTTTAAGAACTTACATAAATGGTGGTTAATCGATGCTATAGATGTTTACTGTTCATAAGACTTAGAAATGTCCAATAAGTGCTGAAGATTTTGTCGTAACACTGTTTTGTGGCCTTTAAAGGGAAACTAATTGAGTTTTGCACTTCCATGAAACTGATAGATGTCTGACATCAGTGTTTACATTTCCTGATTACACTTACTCTCACAGGATGGAAGTGATCTTACAATTACTCTCCATTCATTCACGCCACATAGCAGCTCACTACTGACACATATTCCGACTTTTGGAGTCGTGTTACATCTTGAAACAAAGGCAAGCCTCTACTGTTTCCTGACCATGTCATCATTACCATAAAGCCTTTTCTCTCTGACCTCCATCAGCTGAAGCAGAAGCTGTATCACAGCCAGCAGAGGGCAACGTTGTGCTCACGTGCTGCTGATGAGGCGGAGGAATCCAGGGGGGAGGCAGAGAGGAGCAGGGCCCTGGCTGAAGCTCGGGCCCTTGGGTGTCAGCGGGACAAAGACACAGCCGAGGCCGACAGGAGCCATCTGAGCGAAGAACTGCAGCAGCTTAAAACGGAGGCACACAAGTGCACACACACACGTTTGACACTGATAGGCCTATTGTCAGCTGATCTGCACACTCCCCAACACACAACTTGTTAGAGCCGGAACAGAGATAATTATAGACCACAATTAGTAACTGTAGTACAGCATGTAATGTATATGCTCCATTATGACATCATCATGACTCTGTCAGGGTGGGATGTTACACTACACACTAAGCGAAGATATTAAGATATTTATGGGAGTGAATAAAATATATGTTTGAAAATCCTGCATATGTTGCCTCTAATAAAAAGTTTTCTTGAATTTTTGAATGTTTGGAAAAGAGCAGGTGCTTTCCAAAAATGTGGGTATGTGATTGGAAGGATCAGATGCCCATCATTCTTCATCATAGGCTAAATTCAACCAATCAGATCAAGGAACCATGTAACTTAGCTGGAGAGTGTCAGTAGCGGGGCTAGTTGCTAAATTTCTCTGCTGAAGCTAACTGGGAGAAGAAGGATAAAGTATTCAGTTTCATTCTTTACTCTTTGTTCAGCGAAGAAATACTTCACAGTTCTGACATGACTGACGCTACAGCACCATCTATGCTAACCTGTTTTGGGGTGGGGGGGCCACACAGCAGTCATCACATCTGTAGCAAATGGTGTTCCTCATAGGACACAAGCACTTGAAGCCCAAAAAGATGGATTTGCAAGATGTGATCATGTGGTTACCTGGTCTTGACAATCCACCAAATTGGTATAAAAAACAAAATTTTACAGAGTGAATTAATTTTATTTTATAGAGAACTACAACAATGGTCAGCAGTCCATCCATCCCCTGATCATGAGCTGAATTTGGCCCGTGGGCTGTAAGTTGAGCACCACTGGTTAAGCAGCTATGAAATGTGAAACATGGTCGTCCCGGTGAAGGTCTTAAAAACAGTCAAATATTAAATTGGATTTTAAATCATACTTAAAGTCAAGTTATGGGATGACAGGATGGGAGGGATGTTACCCTTTGGTGTCAGTTAGAAACAGGATACTTTTTCCGGATCATGGGTTAAAAGGGATGAAAAAAAAATGATGATAAATTATCATCATTCCATCACCATGTGTTAATGATCAGAGAAGTTAATCCTGCATGAAATCTTTCCGAGAATGGATGTAAAATATTTTTAGCTCAGTTTTCCGATTTTCCACTCTCTGTAACCAGCATCGATATCCCAGAATCAGCCGAGGCACAAACACTACATAACATCCTCAGAGAGGCAGAGTGATTCAATTATGACTTATTATATTAACTTGATATCTATATATCTATATATCTTTTTGTCCTGCAGCACACTGATCTGCAGCTTTTACATGCACAAACAGAGAAGAGTTACTTCGAAGCCAAGCTTAAGCTGGAGCGGCTGTGTGGGGAGAAACAGGCTCTGCTGCAGGAGAACAAGAGCCTGGAGGGAGACAGAGACGACCTCCGACACAAGCTGAGACTCATCACAGAGGAAAATGTCCAAATCAAAGAGAGGTGGGTATCTGTCACAGACACCAGCCGCTGCCACCAAGGAAAATTTCAGGATTATTAAACTGCACTGGACTAGAATGAAAAAGGCCTGCAAAAAGACAATGCAGCTTAATTTCTAATTCTGCCTTCAGCTATTTGTCATCAATCATTAGTAAAGAATAAATAAGTCAGGCAGCAGATTTTAGGAACATGGTCTGCTTTGATATAGCCGAAAAACTAAAGATGGTTAAATGTGTTAACCTATGAAAAAAGTGTATAAATGAATGGTTTGTGCAATATGAAAGGTAAAACAGAAAACATTTCTTAATATGTCTTTAAAAATCAACTCAGGTTGTTGATCATAAAAGGTATTTGAGGTCTTTCACAGCCTAAATACTACAAAATCATCACATTTCTTTCATTTGTCTTTGGTCGAGGACAGAGAAATCTTGGGAAATGCTAAAAGATTCACAGCTGAAATCATAACATTGGCTCATAAAGTTTTTATGATTGACCAGACAAAAGTGTCACCTGAACAATGATGATAAGAAACACCTTTAAAGTGACTTTTGTCTAAATAGGACCGTGGACAGAGCCATGCGGAACACCAGGTTTTAGAAGTGTGAAAGATTCCAAACTCTTTGCTACAGCAGTTTATGTACTGCTCCTTTATTTATGTAGCATTTCTATATTCTCGGGTTTTTGGTCCAGTTGTAGCAGAGGTAATAGATTTTCACCATTTTTTAAATGTTTAATTTCAGCTGGCCAGGTACTGCACATGGAAATGAGCTAGTTGCTAAATGTGGTACAACACATCTTTCTTTTTATTTAAATTCATGTATTTTGTTTATGGTCCTTGATATAAAATAAACGTAATAAACTAAACTTAACTAACTTAAACTCACGGAAAACTATGGAGTCTACAAATAAAATGGAGCTATCATTTATTAAAATAAATGCAGTTAACTTTCTCACAAGGCTACAAAATGCTTCACAACAAACTACAAAAAGTACACAAATTATCACTGACAATAGCAGGAAATCTCTCTGTTACATTAAAGCTGTACAAAACCTAATGTCTCAGTAGCATCTGCTTGAATTAGAGCAGCGGTGCTCAACCTGTGGCGCAGGTCCTTCTGCAGGGACATAAAGCCACTGTGGGCGGGCCAGTATAACCACCGTCAAACTGAGATGAATGAATTTGACTTATGGGAAGATTTTGCTCATGATCCAACTACAATTCCACTTGACTCTTTTTTACCTGCTAATTGTTAAAAAAATGATAGATATAGGTTAAGGTTTGGGGGAGCGAGCCTCTTTTGGCCTGTGTGGGGTGGGGGGGTCATGTCGGAAAAAGCTTGAGAACCACTGAATCAGAGGATCATTTAGAACCCTTAAATATTCAGCTTCAGTGTGTCTGTAATCTATGAAAGAGGAGGTGACAGGTCAAGGTTTGTTGATTTAAAGTGACGAAATAATTTCTCTTTGGAACTAATCAGACAGACAGTGAGAACAATAAGAACTGCTGATAACTGATAGTGGATGTCCAATAGTGCTGAAATCTTCTGTACGAGGGGAAGTTGGAACAATGTCAAAGGGGCCAGAGGAGGGATGTTTAAGTTCACAGTGTCTCCCTTTCACAGAGTGATGCTGCAAGGTGGAATGTCAAACCTGATTATAACTCCTTATCAACAGAGAACACGGTGGGAACGTTCTCCACCTATAGGAAGCTATAAATCCAACTACAGCATTTTATTTAGCTGTATGACAAATCAGCATGAGAAGAACACATTAAACGGTTCAATTTGAGGCAGAAGGGGCCGCAGGATCGTGTTGCCAAGTGATTCCTTCTGTGTCCAAGACTTACAGTCTGGCTGAAACACATGTTGTGCTATCATTTGAGGCCACCCAGAGCTGCATTATACATCATCTGTACAAATGCATGAGCTCCATGTAACCTTTCATTTCTCACTGACCAAAAAAAAAAACCAACATATTTTCTCCTGCTGAGTATGAAGTCTGGAGAATAAATTGCAACATTAAAAGAGCATTTGATCAGATAAACTGCTAATCTAAACAGTGTTTGAAGGTGACGCTGCTTTGAACAGAGAACGTAGCACGGGAGATTCCTGCAATGTTTTTTGGCATGTTTTGTGTTTATTCTGGGGAATTTGTTAAACCTTCACTGACAACAAAAACCACTGTCTCTTGAATTATTAAGGCCTCCTTAAGTCAGTTAACATGCTTCCAAAATTCACAACTAAGAAATTTCAAATAACAGATCTTAAAGCCTGAGGTGTAGTTTATAGGAGCTGGGATATAATGTACAGAGGAGACCCAGTTTAGGGGTGCAAGCAAGCTTAGAAGGAGGGTGGAAGAGCTGAGAGGAAATCAGAGAAGATGAGGGAAGTGAGAAGTTAGGAAGAAAAGAGATATAAAGGTGACAGACTCAGTGACCAAATGTTTGGAAAAACACAGTGAAAGGGCCCCCTTATGGATGCTCCTGTGGTAGATATAACATTTTGAAGTGCCCTCTAGGGTGCCCCTCCTGGGCACAAAACGCAATTACGAGCAACTTTTTGCATGGCATACTACAAGTGCCCTTTTACTATTTTCGCCCCTGCCCCTCAAACATCCTGAGTCTGCCTGTAGTGGGTGGCAGAAAAGGGGAAAACAGCAAAGAGAACGTGAAGCGTTGCTTGATTCTAAGACATTCCAAAATGTTCTAATGTAAGTTTCTCAAGACGTATGGCTAGTTCTAAAAGGCTACATATGCAAAAAACCCCAATGAAATCTCACTTCCTCACCTTCATTTGAACACAAGTAAATGTGGAAAAATATTAAATCCAGATGTGCTTAGATTTATCCAAACACAATTGCAGCGCAAGGGGTTTAAATTTAGCTTGTTGCTTTTCCTGGCGAACACTTTGCTGGTTTTTGTATCTCCATCAAAGTTAAATGACTGATTTTCGTTTTCATTCCAGAAAGCAGGTATCGCAAAGACTTTACATCTCACTTTAAAAACACAGGACTGTTTGCACTGAGAGTCTTTGCGCAGTGGAAGTTTAGAAAAAAGGAGAATAATAATGAAAAAGTAATGAAGGAAAATAATATAGTTGAAACCAAATACAACAGCAAAAAATAAATAAAAATAAATAAATAAAAATAAGGGTGAGAAATTAAACAAGGTTTGTTGGTTTTGGAGGTAATTTCAGCCTTTGTTTTTACAGTGAGATGAACTGGAGGCACAGGGCGACAGCGTCAGAGGAGGAGAGCAAAAAGGCCAAGCAGGCTCAGCAGGAGGCCGAGGCCGAGAGCCGTCTGACCGAGAAGGAGCGGCAGGAGAGAACGGCCGAGTGCCTCCGCTGGAGAAAGCAGCACCGGGAGTTAGCCGACAGGATCAGAGCTGAGGAGGACCTGAAGGCTCTGAGGCAGAGCAAAGCTGTGAGAACGAATCCCTGATATCCATCACTGTTCATCACAGCTCACAATAAACACTTAGAAATCAGCATACAGAAAGTGTCCTCTGAAATCAGTGAGGCAGTTTTGAATTTTAGTCCAATTCACACCAGAGTCCTGTAAAATATGCATGAAAGGCCTCACTGCAAACACAGCTATCCGTGGAGAATAAATGCAACAACAGATGAACAGCGTGTTCTGTTTTTCTTTGCCTTTTTGTGTTTTTAAAACTTATTTCCAAGTCTGTGGTTAATGCATTTCTAATATAAATGTTGTATGTTTTCCCACAGTGTCAAGCCAACATCAAGACTTATTTCCTCTGTATGACAGAAAGCGATCAGAGGGTCAAAATCCTCAAAAATCAGGACGGCAACCCAAGAAACTTCACGGTGAGATGACTGTGTGGACATTGGACTAACTTTGGTTTTAGGCTGCTGATAGATGAGAGGACATATATGACAGCAGCACTTGACTGAGGAGAAACAAGCAGTTCTTGTGCCAGTACAATGTTTTTTTTTTCTTTTCAAATCAGGAAGGAGACCCCGTGTACATCTCCACCCCCGAGTCCAGTCCCTCAGAGCCTGAGAGGAGTTCATCCAGGTAACACTGTGGCCACTAGGGGGCACTAACTAACCATATCCTCACTTGGTCTCCAAACTGTCAACTTTTCATTAACTAGGACAAATATATTTAAGTGAGATGGTAGACTGCTTTTGATATTTGTTCTCCTTTCTTTCTCATTATTGTAGGTCTGCTTGGTAGAACTGATAAAATTTCTGAAAGAATTTAAGCCTTGACATAAATGAAACATTGCCAGGATGTGTCCCACACATATGTGTGGCTTTTATCAGTACGAAGTTTACATTTCTTTTTTCGTTTTGCACAGGTGGAAACCACTGTGTGTAAATGTATACAAGTCGTGCTTAGAGAATTCTGGAAATGATTCTGGTGTCTAATCAGCTATGACTTCTTCACTTTCGTCTCAGGACCATGCTCAGGGTCTCTGCCCCGCACACGGGGAGGGATCTGGGTCCAAGTCACTTCGACGAGCTGCCCGCCTTCGGAGGAGAGCGACCTGACTCTGCCCCTCAGCGCAGGTGCAGGAAGGTGGTGGAATACTTCTGGATCCCTACAGACCAGGAATAGTCAACAATGAACATTTTGTCTTGGAAATAAGTAATGGTGAAACCAGCGTTGCTTGCTCATGAAAGCAGATGTTCCTACAGTTCTGTGTGAGGTACAGTGCAAAATACCTATTTGTTGGGCAAAAATACCGAAATGACACCCAAACTTCCAAACAGACTGAACATTACAGCCTGAAAAACTCCTCTTGCCCTCACAGTCATGCATCTTTCTCAGTTTAATGCTGAGCTCAAATCCATCTTAAAAATTACCATTGCACTACTGCTTTTTAAATTATTAATTTTTACCAGTAATACTAGTTCCCCTTTTACTTCAAAATATGTTTAATATTCCTCTCTTGTTACTACCAAAAAACAGGGGATGACTGAGTGAATGACGGACAGGCACAGTATCTTTACATATGTGGTTCACTCAGACTGGCAACTAAAACTTAATTTGCAAAATCAATAATATTAACAAGCCCTACAGAAATCCTCAAAGTGGTTTTAATAAATGATTAACATCAATATGGGATATGCAGATTTTTGAAGGCTCATCTCAGAATCAGACTGTGGTAATCTTAGATGTGACAGTGTGAAACAAAGTGTGAAGCATTTTAACGCAGAGGCTGAACATGTAAAGACCATGAACATCAATTAAAAAAGAAGAAAAAAAAAGAAAAACTATATTGGTGCTCATGTACTGGACTTTATTGACAATAAAGCAATAGAGGTGCACAATAACTTTGAATACCTTACAGTATGATCCAATCCATTGCCTCATACATTAACATGGCTTGTGAGCACAATTGTTGGGTACAAGCATTTTATTTAATCAGCTGTTTAACTTACTTTGACAATAGGATTCACTTTTTTTTGCCAATTTTTTAAAACATTTAAAATTCACTTGCTTCCTTAATTTCGATTTTGAGTTTTTTAACTTCAAGCTCTGGATGAGAGAAACTGAATCTCCACCTTCTAACAGGTACATTTTTCCAAGAGGATGCTGAGCTGTTAAAAACAAGCTTTTTTTTTTTTCCTTTCATTCTCTAACATTAATACTTGTAAACCATGTGACGCGTCATAGTGAAAGTCTGCCTCCATAAATGTATTGTGCAATTAGGCCAGTTCTAAATCAAATACTTCAGCGTGTGATTGGGCTCTAAGTTCTTAGTATATTTCATTATCTCAGCACAAAAACAAAAGCCCATCTAACTAAGAGGTAGAAACACAGGCAACTCTGAAACGTTACGGCGGCACACCAATGATTACAACGTTTTAAAATATTGTAACATTTGGAGGAGGATGATTATTGCAACCACTCATGTAATAAAAGACATAAAAAGAGGGACAGATAGCAAAAAAGGGGAGAATCTCCTGATGGTGGAGAAACGAGAATTAACATGCACCTTATTTCAATTTTTATCGGCTTGCCAGCTTCTGCTTCTCTCTCACTTCACCGGGCCTCACTCCCCTTCTTTCAAACAAGGTTAATATCACATATTGTCTCTGATTTTCACTTAATGGGGATCAACGTGCAGCCTGTCTGGTGATTTTAAATCCTTCTCTGCAGTTTTTACGCATCACATACAAGAGTGAAGGCAGGAAATGCAGGCTGGGCCCTTTGGAGATCATAGAGCATCTCACTGGCAAAAACCTTGTATAAATGGTCTCATGCCTTTAATGAGCTTTAATGATGAGGAGCACTTGACTTCTTCTCTGGGGGATGGGGCTGGGGGGGGGATCCTACGCATTTTTTTTAAATAAAGCGGTTTACTAATGAGAAAAGTTCAAAATCAGTAAAAATTGAATGAAAATGAAAAACATGCAATACAGTGAGAAAAAAAAGTTACAAACTTAGCAGAGTCAGAGCAAAAAGAAAAAAAAAAGAAGAAACACATGATTGAGCCACTCCAGACTTCAGAATTCATGTAGCCAATCAGGACCCAGATCCAAAATCAAACATCCATTAGGCAACAGGTCAAATGATGCTTCTCAGCGTATTGTCGCGGTACTCACACGGTGTTAACACACGAGGCCCTACAGGTACAAGCTTTTCGGTTTATATTCGCAAGACAGAAGCAGTCGAGTGCCACGTGGTAGTGGTTAAATTAAGCATGGAGTTTAATAAAGGAAAGGTGACTGTGATAATACGATGAGGTCGATTTTCTACACCATGATGCTTCTGCTCGGTTTCTCAATCTGCTTCGTCGTCTGACTCCTCCTCCTCCGCTGTCTCCAGCCAGGTGAGCCACTGGTTGACCTGACAGAGGGGAAAAAGGTGATGATGATCAGTCGCAGATTAAATGATTTCTTCTCCTCAGAGCAATGCAGTTTTTAAATCTATAAATCCACTGTGGCGACGCATTAGTACCTGGAATAAAGCTTTTCCTTTTCCAGGGAATTCTTGGGTTATGTCTTCTTTCCATGCAAGGAAGGCTTCTTCTTCAATGATCTCCATGTCGTAGAAGTTGACAAAGTAGCGCAGCAGCATGCCTGAGAGAACAGAATTTTGTAAAAAGAAAGGATTCATTTCTTCACATAAAAAGGGGATTTAGAAAAGTATTTTTAACTCTTCCAAATGATTGTTTTAAGAATTATGACCAAACTCATTTTGTGTAGTGAGGATATTTTGCTGTTGTAAACTAACTATGCAAAAGAGACACCATTTCTGAACCTTTAAAGTGGCATTTCTGATACATTTCCCAAAGTTCATTACCACTACGTCCACCTGGCTCTGGTAGATTATTCAGGACTCGAGGGTGCACTGTACCTTTAGGGAATGCGCTGGCATTGCAGTGCACCTGCAGAGCGTACAGGGCGCTGACCTGCAGCTCGGTGTGGTCGTGCAGGAACTTCTGCATGACGGGCTTGAAGGCCAGCAGCAGCTGTTTCTCCTGCTCCAGCTGCTCTTTGGAAGGTGCCGCCAGCTGCTCGTCGCTGTCCGCCATGCACAGCTCCTGAGAGATGTACTGGAGGAAACTGGGGACGAGATCAGAGGACAACGACCAATGAACATGACAGGCTCTCTCATATGAATATCACCATCACTTTCGCCTTGTGCTGTTAACATGATTTGCAACAATTTATTAATAACTCACCTGATACCTGATCACCAACTAATTTGATAAATAATCATGTAATATTTTTCTCAATCATATATAACAACATTTGTTGGTTCCAGCTTTTCCATTCTATTCAATAAACTGAATTTCTTTGAGTTTTTACACTGTCGTCATGTTAACCATCTGGATAATTGATAAAAACTATCAATGATTGTAGAAATATGCAGCAGATATACTTAAAATTTGCACTGTGAATTTTTTTCCCTGTGACTATTTTGGTCAATAGAAAATCCACAATTACAGAAAAGGAGTTTTTACTTTTCTTATACTTAAATGTTCATTAACTTATCAAATAATAAACAAAATAAAAGGATGATCTTAACATTGAATTTAAACTAAAGAGAGAAAACTGAAAATTTCATGCACTGTTTGATCCTCAGTGTTCATCACAATAGACTGTGGCATGTATTTTTACCTGGTCATGAGGATGTTGACAAAGCCTTTATCAGTGTGAAGCTTGGGAGAGATGTTGTCTTTAATCCACTTGTAGATGGACTGTGGAGACGGGTCTGCCTTTATCTGCTTCAGCAGCTCCTTCTCCAGCTTCAGCAGCGGGAACAGGAAGCTCAGACCCTTCCCCTCCAGGATCTCTAGCATGCGGTCCTTGTTCTGATCAATTTCTGCCAAAAAGAGCATGTTGGGTTTTTTTAGATGGGGTCACAAATGTCACTGTTGCCTCAGTGGAATGTATTTGGGGCAACCTGAAGCACAGTTAGAAGAGAGGTAGACAGGCCTCAGTTACCTGGGAGCATCTTCTGCATGTTGACCTTGCTCTGCTGGAAGAGGTCGGTGAGCCACTCTCTGTCCTTCAGCTTGGCCGTCTGTTGCAGGCAGAGCAGGAAGAGGGGGAAGTGGGTGCCATTCTCCAGGGGGTGAGCGAGCTCCGCCACACTCACCAGCTCTGCAATGATGGCTCGAGCCGCAAACTGAGCCAG
Source organism: Naso thynnoides (assembly GCA_029783665.1). Classification (NCBI taxonomy): domain Eukaryota; kingdom Metazoa; phylum Chordata; class Actinopteri; order Acanthuriformes; family Acanthuridae; genus Naso; species Naso thynnoides. The sequence continues at coordinate 27,576,625 of JAQLOL010000023.1, forward strand.
GTAGGACTTTACCAGGGGTACGTCCAGCTCGATCTTAGGGCACTGGTCCAGGACGTTGAGGAAAGCCTGGGTGGGAAGAAGTGCCGGAACATGAGTCTCAGTGATGCAGTGACAAATGTGTTATGATTGATTACTGCAATCTTTTCATGCGCAATTTATTCTTTTAAAAAAATTTCAAAATTGCATGGTGGGATCCTCCCTTTATAAGCAAATTCCCGGCGCACTGTGCTGAAATTAACAGATGCAATTTTTTCAAGTAGAAATCATTAAATAGACATTAACAAAGTAGCATTATGTTATTTTTAATTTGTAAATTTTTAAGAGAAAATTTTTAAGCTTCGAATTAAGCCTTTTTTCCACTGAGCAGCACACTTAGTTTTGGTACAGTAAGGTACTCTTTGGAGTGGTACCCCTAGATGTTTCAGCAGAGGATGTGCCCCTAGGTGTTCTGCCACTTTTGTCTCCAGGTGAAAAAACTTCACCCACATAAATCAGATATCCATGTACATTTTATAAAGTGAAGATCCAATCAGTGGAAACAGGGCTTTAGATAAATGTCTGTTAAATCACTGTCTGTTGCTGGTAATCTGAGCAAACAGCCCACTGATAGAGGTACTGCAATATCTTTGTATTTTCAGTACTATGAAATGAGTGTCGGTCTGGACATTCCTGGACAAAATGCTGTACTGCATTCCAGCTAATGCAAACCTTTCATACTGCTGCAGCTTCATGTTAAAAGCATTTAAATGGCAAAACATGAGTTGACAAATTATATAAGTATTTACAGGAAATGTAAGGTTTTAGTGAACTGCTGGTAACGGCTGATTAGTTTGAAATACTGTATTAAGAAATGAAACAAGAAGTAGAGGCCACGGTGAGTTTTTAGGTTAAGAGCTGCGGACGACAGGCTGCAACCGCCAACTTCACAGTCGGGTAACAAACTCAGTTTTAATGTGCACTGTTTACAGTTTAACATCAGGTCATGTCGTTTACAGTTAACAGAAAAGGGCAAATTATTGCCTGCCTTTATCATAAATACTACTTTAGTTCTGTTTTGCTGCCCTCAGAATGCTGTAACCTGTAATATTACAGCTCATTTGCTGTTATCACCAACACCTTCAGGTTTTGTCCAGTCTCCCGAAGTCACATTACCTTCTATGATAACACATACACGTCAAGTTTAGCTTCTGTGTGATATAAAATGAATGCTGTGTGTGCGTACCTGCATGAAGTTCTCTCCAGTGATGAGGCCCTCAGTGCGGAGTGTGTGGATCAGAGTGCTTGCATGCTCCTTGTCCTCATCGGGACGGTCCAGGGAACACACGATGATCTTACTCAGCATCTCTGGCAGGAAATGCTTTGGAGCCCTCATCTCTCGCACACCACTCACAGCCTCAGTCAGGTTCTTACTGTTCAGGTACTCAGTCATGATCGCCTCCTGAAGTCAAGATTTAACAAAGTATTTCAGCATTTCAATTATATTATTAGACTTTTGGCACCCAGTCTTATCTTCTGGATGTGTTTGGGAAGGAAAGTTAAAGGTTTTCTAGTCTTACTGACTTGCTGCTGTCAAAAGAAAAGGGAAGTTGCAGCAACAGGCTGTTTCACTACATTCCTAATTCCCCCTAGCAGCTTTTCTTGCTGGTTTTAATGTTTCCAATCCAGTCTGTAGAGAATTTTTCCATTATTTAAATACTGCAGGAGTTCTAGACTGAAAACAGTGTAAGATATCAAATGTTTTGTTTGCCTACAGTCATTTTCAGCAGTTCCTCTCTGGCAGGAGCTGGTTTCTTGTTGGTCTTCTGAGGTTTCTCTTGAATGGGCGGAGGGTTGGTCTTCAGGCCAAGCTGTGGAGGCTGAGGCAAAAGGTCATGATTATCACAAACAGTTTCACTAAGCCACCACAACAGTTTAGGATTGTTTTTCTACCCTTATTCAAACGAGTTGTCGTAAAATACTTGTTTTCCCTTAAACCTTACATTTCTTTCTTTCAAACTAACCTAGTGGTGAACCGTGACAGGAGCTTGTCTCTTACCTGCCCCAGTGGGGGGGTTTGAGTGCGAGGGGGCTGGGCACTGGGAGGCATCATGGTGGGGATCTGCGGCTGAAGCTTGGGTACCTGGTTCTTGTTGAGGAGGAATGACTGAGCAGGCCTCAGGCTGATCTGTGGGACAACGAAGCAGCATGAACAAAGACAAAACAACAGGATTAGTCATGTTCTTTCAAAAATACAAATCTGTTTATAGGCCAAAATCATGCCCTCATATCTCATAATCGCAGTCAGCGGACCAGCCACCAGTTAGAAGAGAAGTGGAGGAGGGATAGGAAAGATGGAGATGAAAGACAGAGTGAAAGATGGAGGAAAGACTGGAGGCTGGTTGTGTTCCTCAGAATAACGCGTCTTTTTATAATCACTGGGCATGAAGACTCGAACACGAGTACATGACAAACGTTACAAACAATACCGGTCCAAAAAACTGCTATGGTATCTTTGTATATATCCTTTAACCTGCAACTTGTTAAGGTTACCTCGTCTGCATTGAGCTGTCCTTTCTTGCTGAATCGTGGAGGCATGTCCTTGGACTGAACCTGCTGCTGGGCCATATGGTTCTGGTTCTGGTTGAGGAAATGCTGGTTCTGAACCTGTCAAACGTCACATAGACAGAGGGTAATCTTTTAAATTGTGATCTGTGGATTTGGAGAGAAAATCACTGGCAGCCTGACTAATATTTACTTTCACTGTGAGTGGGATTACCTGGTTGGACTTAACAAAAGACTTTGGCCCCATGTCAAACTGTGACTGTGGTGGAGGGGCAATGTGGCCACTGTGGCCGTTGAAGAGCGGGTTGGTGCGATGGCGTCCCATAGTGGGCGAGTACCTGTCCTGAATAACCCCTGGGCCAGTTCCAATCCCACTGCCTGAGAAAACAAAACACAAACATGTTAACACAGATTTTACACAAGCTGAAGAAATTTCGGAGAAAACAAATCAAACCATATTTATGCTCCACAGTATCTTAAAAATTGGTTGCTCTTAAGATTAACATTTTAAAGCTTTATAATGCAAGATTGAATAACCAATGAGTTCAGGTCAGGACATCAAGAAACAGCATCCATACCTGGCATCTGTCCGAACATGTCTGCCAATCCCCCGAGAGTCTCCCTGTCCAGTTTCACTCTGTTAGGCATGAAGGGGCTTTCCAGGAAGAAGTCCATCCTCATCCCCTGAGACATGGGTGCTGGGATGAAAACACCCAAATCCTACAGGGGCACACACAACCAAGCAAATCTTATTTTATAGTCCACTAACATGACTACAAGTTTACCAAGAACTCAACTAAAATTTCGAACATTAAATGTTTTTGTTTTTTTTTTTAGGTTTTAAAATACTGAAATACACAATAATAACTTAATTACATCCTGTGCACACTTTATTGTCAGGACAATGTCCTGCTGATGTTCAGAAAGGGGTTCTTTTTAGGGAAGAAGATCATAATTTAAAACTTTATTTATGGGGTACTTTAACATATGTATGCCTAAATCTCAGCTTCAGATTTCAGGCATGAACTAGTGGTCATCCCAAAATATGGACAATCAGAACAAAAGCACCATAACTTACCCTGACTGGGTAGAATACTGTTCACACTTGAACAGATACTTGTACCTGAAATTTGATACTGTTTCATTTAACTAAATAACTGGACTAAAGTGAAGAAACTGATCTAATATAAGCAAAGTACAGGGTTTCCCGCAGGAAAAAACTCTGGCCAGGGGAACCCCCCGACTCCCCCCTGTGCGCAACAA
>JAQLOL010000023.1:27580528-27592900 GCA_029783665.1 Naso thynnoides
TTTATTTATTTGTGAGGCACGTTCCCCGAACTTTTTTTTTTTTTTCCTTGCCGGACAGGCCGGGCGCTACAAATTTTCTGGCCTAAAAAGGTCTGCTGGAAACCCTGCAGTATTAGACTTTGCAAAAAATAATAACTGTCCAAACATTAAAGAACAGTAAAAGGGAGCACTACACTATTGCAGCATCCATTCTGCTTAAACTTTGTTTGAAAAGTGTTGTGATGGCTTCCGGCTCACAGCTGCTCTGACTCAAAGCTGCAGGGGTGACATACCTCTGCCTGTGCTTCCTTTGTCTCTATGCTAAAGATGTGTCCTCAGGCACTGAAATTTGGAACTGATTAATTTAACTTCAGTCAGACCTCAGCAGTACCAGAATAATGCAGTCGGTACCCAGTTTGGTAATCAACCCCCGACTCACTTTCACTGCATCCTGACGGATCTGGTTAATCGTCTTTGGTCCGTTGTCGATGAAAGCCTTGCGGGGGACCCAGTTGTTTTCTCTCAGTTCCACCGTGTCTTGCAGCAGGAAGCGGATCCTAGCGGGCAACTCCTTGTTGTTCATTAAGGATCGCATACGGCCAAAGTACTGATCCATTAAAGACTGGAGGGCAGATGGGGAGAGGAGAAAGCCAAGTAAGGACAGGCATCGCTTGTACATACAGTGTAGCAGTAGGCTTTATGTCAGCACTGGCTGTGAGCCAAGTGGGGCTTTGGGTGAGGCTGTGTCCAGTCAGATGATGAGCTTAGGCAGGACCTGAAATGACACTGTCAACTCTGACAGGACCACAAAGGCCCAGAGAAAAGAGACTGGCTGAGTGAACAGAAACGACTGATAATATATAAACCAAGTTCTTTTCTAAACCTTTCCGTTTTTCACTTCTGCATTCAACAGCATAAATAACTGGCTGACCTAAAAATAGATCACACTCAAGTTTTCAGCATGAAGTTCACTACACACACACACACACACACACACACACACACTCACACACTCACACACTCACACACTCACACACTCCAGATGGCTGTGGTGCCATGAAAGGCTGGGGCTGCTACCTTTGCTTTCTCATGGTCGAGTCTCGGCCCCACTGTCCTCATTATCTGACAGAGGCACTCCAGATCCTCCCCCATATCCTTGAGCTGAACTCTCTTCTTCTTTTCCAAAAGCTTCACAAGAGATTTAAGGAGAAAAGGGAGGAAGGGGGGGGGGTCATACAAGGTACTCTGCTCTGGTTTCAAGAAGGTATGCAGTTTTCATTTTGACTCCCCTTGTGCCATCTCACAAAATTCAGAGAATGAATTTCAATCATTCAACAAACCACCAGGATATACATACTGTTTTGATGCACTTATGAAGGATAGATTCGTGGATGAGGTCGAGTTTGCCAAGTTCCCCGATGAATTTAATGTTGCCAAGCATCTTGATCTTGGCAATGGCACGCTGCTCCTCCTCTTCAGAAGTAAGAGGGTTGTCATGTTTGTCATAGACTGAAGTGAAAAATGAGATAGCAGTGGTCAGGCTATGGTGAAATGATCCAGACAGATAATACACCTCTTCCATGGTAAACAGACGTACTTACTTTCAACATTTCTGGTGCGGTTTTCAAATTCATCTTGTAGTTTGGAAATCAGCAGTCTTCTGAAAGTCTACAATAAGAAAAATAAACAACTCAGAGATTTGGCTAAAAACAAAAATGTTAAATAAAGCATGACTTCGGAAGCACAGAATAAAGAAAACAGAGAAGAACAAATTTCATTTGACAATGTTTTAACGATGACAACAACTTCACATGAAGAAAAAATGATGAGCATTAATCAGGGCAGAGTGGTAGCGATGTCGTTATTATGGCCTGCTTTGCAGAACAGGAAACGGCAGCCGTAATATAAAAGGACAGGAAAAAAATACAGTCAAGGCTTGAAAATGTATTAACTGTCTAGCACATTGTAAACAGCCACACACTTACTGTGCTCTGCTTTTGGGATGTTTGGATCTCAGATGAAGGGCCATCAAAGTTTGGAGCGTCCTCTGCCAAGCGCAGACATAGCTGAGCATAGAGCGAGCTATACTTCGGCTCTTCTAGGGCTTTGTCTACAATCTTAACCAGAGCAAGGGAGGAGGAGAACAGGGAGAAACCAGATTGAGACCACTCAGGTCATTAAAATGTCCATGAGTCACTGAGCAGCCTGCCAAGAATGCATGAATACAACTCCTTTCAAAACTAAACTAAACTAAAGAATAAAAGCGTTCGCTTACCAGCAAGATGATTCCTTTAAGGACGAGTTTTGAATCTACGCCCACGTTCAGGAGCTCAAGGCATAGCTTGTCAAACTTCTCAGGCGTGAGTTTGTTGAGTATGCTAGAAAATTGATGAGGGGAAGAGAGAGGAAGCGAGATAAGTAAGTCACTGTGATTATCAAGATGTTGGCATAGCAGTGTTATAAAGGTTTTCCCATATACAGTATTTAGTGTCTTGTGATGATGTCCCCAAGGCTATACAGACAAACATATTCCCATCAGCACAATGAGACCCCATCCAATGTTTCTGTTTCTGCCAGTCAAGACTAGAAGACAACCCCTGAGTTCTCAAAGTGACACAGGGTCAGTACGTTTCAAATATTCTGTTTTACGGGTTCTTTATTGCCAGGGTAGTGTGGACGTCAGGCCTTACTGTAACAAAAGTAATGTGTTTTAAAACAAAAACACACTAGTGTGATGTATCCTGAGCTTGGTATGACCCTGGATAACAACGAGGGAGACCAAGAGGCTGCTGCTTCGCATAACTCATAGTGATTTATTTTAAGCATACAGCAAAACTGGAAATGGCACAAAACTGATTTAAATCTAACTTAATTCATGTACATGAAGTATATGTGTAGTAGTTAACTTTGTTTCTGTGAACTCAGTTGAGTTCAGTGTCTAACATCTGTCTTCTTTGGTGGCCTCCAGCCAAGCCTACATTCCTCAGGGAACCTCATCTATTCATCTTTTGTACTTGTAAACATCACCTGACACTGAGGGGAACATGACGCCAGTGCCTTTAGCAAAGCACATGCCGTTTTAATGACTGCAGAACTGCACAATACAAAACTTGGTCCTTTTCGAAAAACAAGCAAGAAAGAGACGATAAACTTCCTTTGCCCCTGATAAGATTAGTCTTAGATGATCCACATAGGAAAAATTCAAGAATCGAATTATTAGTCTTTGAAAGCTTCAGCAGAGGACTGGAAAAAACATTTTAGGTCATACAGTGGAAACAAATCTGATTTTCTGAGAGATCCCATCTTTTCTGGAAACCAATCTGGAATAATACCCTGTCATATTTGTTCAAGACACTATTTAAAATTTCAAGACATTTACTGGCATTGAACCTCAGAAGAGCTTTAATGATAAATAAAATTTTGCAAGCTAACTACATTTAATGGTGACCACACGGATTATGTAGATTTAGCAAGAAGTGGACTCTTAACACTGAAAAGATTTTTGATGCCAGCCACTCTTTGAGCCACAGGAGATCAAAATTCTTGCACTACTTATGGAGGAGGTGGAGTTAGCAGAAAACAGATCTTTGTATTTGGGGATGGATATTCAAATCTTCAAATGTGCGTACAGGTTTTAACTTACCCCCTCACTTTCCTGAAGATTGCATCGTGTCGCTCTTTTTCGTTGCTGGAGTTGACATCTCGTCTAGTGCTTCGTGAAGGAACCCATCTCTGAACGCTTTGCCCTGGGGTTTTCCCCAGGAACTCGCTGAAGAAGTTCAGAGAGAGAAACTAAGTACCACAGAATGTAGTAACATTGTGGCAAGAAAAGCAAAACACAAAAATACTCCTAAAATACATCTACTGTTCTAATACAAACCCCTGAACTTGGGTTGTCTACTCAACTAAGTTGTCTTGTCCATATTTACTGCAGTAAGAAGACGCTAATAATAAAAGTCAACCGCTAGGACTAACCATGGTGCTAGCATCGATATAACTACATGACGAGTGTGCTCTTGGAAAATTTAAAAGACAAACCTGTTGCCGACAGTCTTGGGATAGTGCTGAGGTGCACCCCTACCACCTCCTCCCCCCGAAGAAGCACTATAGAAGCAAACAGCAAAGAGAAAACACAGTGTTGACTCTTGACTGCAAAACAAAATTTAGAATACTGATGTTTGTTAACACATAAGGCCTAATCTTAGTTGAAATACACCTTGTATACTGTCTGTTACACCTCGCTAAATCTAGAAGTAATTTGGATATTATTAACAGTACATTTTAATTTTAGGAAAAGGAGCCCATCATTAAAACAAGCATCATAGTATTTTACAACTATATCTGATCACTGTAAAATCTATGTAAACTTGTCCACTTGATGTTATTAATAAACATATGCTTTCATAACTGGAGCTCAAAGCCCATTTCCTACTTACTGCATGCCCCTCGCTCTATTAGCACCCTTTAGAATGACACATACAAGCAAGAGAGCAGACATCTGAGTGGTACAGTAACTGTAGGTGCAGCCTTTTGTACTGACCAGTCGCAAAACACACTGTTTAGTTATTACAATATGTTGTATTATACAATATACAATGTATTATATTATTGTACCAGTGAAGGAATCTCAAACCACAAACCTACATGGACATTTGCGTGAAATATTTTTTTCTATCCATTGTCTATTGACATTAAGGTCAACCTATCTCACTGCACTTTAACACATTTTTGAATGCCCTAGTTTATGTGTGATATATTGTGTTAAACCAGTCAGTGTTTTCAATTAAGCTTACTGTCGTTATGCTGCAAGGAAGAAAAGTCAAGTTTATTACTTGTGATCAATCACTTTCTAACTGAACAGCCTCATGGAAATGATATCTTACAATTCCTCATATTATACACTTTTGAAAATTGTTACAGCAAGTCATTTGGTGCTTTCATGACATAAAGCTGAGACATATTCCATGTTCTGTTCCCATTCAGACAATGCAGATGCAGCAATTCCATCTGCAATTGGCACAACCCTAATTGCGACTTCATGGCATTTTATAAAATTCTGAAGTAGTGGCGGCAATAATTTTGCAGCAGCAGCTGCGTTTAACACTGACAATAGGTAAAAGCAAACGAGCAAGAGATAGAACCTGTTTCTTAAACCAATTTGAAAGTAGGAACAAAGCATAAATAACAACTTGGTCTTGTCAACAGCAGATGAATAAACATTGCATGACTCTTTAAGAGACTGTCACAATCAACGGATGGAAAGCTCAAGACGCAGCTTCATGAATGGCACCGCATATGTTTATCAAGAGCAATACCAAATGTGCTACATCGAAGGTGATGGTAATTGCATCAATGCAGCTCTCAGTCAACAGAGTGGAAAAGAGCCAAGTACAGTCTACACGAAGCCTTCTACAAATATAGATGACTACAGTTTATGTTGCCATGGTTTCATATTTCACACTGCGACTCATAGTGTGAAATGTATGGGTAATGACTCACCAAATAATAGGAACGACTTTGAAAAAACTGATTCACAAGAATCTTGATTCTTATCTTTCAGAATCGATTCACAATTGCAGGACTGACATCGCATATTGTATTTCATTACAATGTGTTTCAGTGGGGTAAGGATACCAATGAATAGTTTGATCACAGCATACTGAAACATGACCGGCAATGGTGCTTTTCAATTAAGAGTCAGCTCTAAGTCGCAAAATGATGATGAAAAAGATTCCCAAAGATTCACAAGTAAATCCATTTCTTGACAAGCATTTTTACTTGACAGCTACTACATTACATCTTTAATATGTGCAGAAGTTCATACCTTTACCTGTTCTAGCAAGTTTGTGAGTTACTGATTTACTATTCACAAATTACAATTACCAGCCTTCATCCACTCGATGAGGCTTAATTGATCTCCAAAACCTAAGCTGTAAATATAAATCACAAAAACGTAACCAATGCAGCAGTAATAAATCAGTAATAGATCAGTAAGAAAAACAACCATTCAGTAATAGATCAGTAAGAAAAACAACCATTACAAGAGAGAATACATAGTTTGATTAGTGCCTTAAATTTGTTTTGAAACTTTTTTTTTTTAAACTACTTTGGCTTTAATTACACTTCTTGCTTTATCCTATTCATCTCCAGAGGTAGCAGCAGTACACGATTCAAAGTAAAGGTGTAAATATTCATCTAAAACACACTCTGCTAAGAAGCGAGGTACTATTTAAAGTCAATGTATAAAAGAAGACTACATGCATTTCTCAGTCAGACTGACTTAAATAATATTATAGCATTATTATCTTTTTCTGTAATTGCTGTGCTTTCTGTGGCCCAAATACTTATTCTGTTTAAATACATTTGCCTTTACCCTTCCCCCTGACATCCCCGGCCATTAATGTGAAAAGATAATTTCACTTGAACATTACAGCTAGAAGTTTAGTTTAAGATAAGGCATGCTGTGTTTGCATTTTGCTAACAGTTTTTGGACTCCCGTATATAATTATTCGCAAGTAATCCTCATGTATAATTATTCTCAGCTCTTCAGCTTGAGTGGCAGTGCTGCACTGCTCATCTCCGCTTGCTCACAGAGCTCTGCTCCACAGTCTGCCAGTGTCACGCCAAGGTAGTTACCCCTGACAGAAAGTGTGTCCCAGGCTGCAGGAGTGTGTGTGCATTCAATGAAGGCGGACCTACGACCCCGGCATTTCTTTGTGCTGGTCATTTCAGCTTCTCCTCCACTCCTTTATAATCACATTCTGAATACAGACACTGCCCAATCCTCTTTTTGGAACTTACATGTTTATTATTAAGAATATGTCAACGCTGCAAACGCTTACAGGACAGTCCCAAAATTAAATTTTAGATTTGTGGGATCTGATTAAAGTCTGAAAGATGCCCACAATTCCGCACCTCGTGTTCTGTTAAGAGTTAATTTTTTGAACATTGTGAAACTTCAAGATGTAGCATACTGACTGGTCACAGACTATTTATTCACTCAAGTCTGCAAGCTCTCTTGAATTAAATTCAAAGAATCTGAAAACATTTTAATGATTAACACGACCATTAAATAGACAAATAACATGAATACAGAATGCTTTGACAGCCCTCTGAGAAGGTGCACCGTGACATTAAAACATCAGAACTCCCACAATAATTTACATCCAACCGACATTGTGCTTACTGTATCCAGGAAGCAAAACATCCTGTTTACAGGGACTGTTAACTGGGTGTGTGCTGCTACCACCGATATACAATAACATTACAGAAATCCTCTTAAGATCCTTTATGTCTACCCAACCCCCCTTTTTAAAAGGTTTCACCAATATAATGTCTGACAGCCATTTTGAGCCTTCCCACATCCTGCTTTGTTCTTGTGGGCCGGAAGTCCTTGACCAGAATGCTAGCAGAGGGCAAACCATGGAAAAAAGTGGATTTCTATATTGGTATTTCCTGTACAGGCATTGGTTTATTACCTGAAACGAGAAGCACCCCCTTCTGCAATCACACTCTCCACTTTGGCGGCTTGACAATGAAGAATACTCAAAAGAATAAGAATAATATGAAGGGGTGGGGAAAACGGTGCTGAGGAAGAGAAAAAGTAGTGCAATTAATAACTGCATGGGGGAAGGGAGAAACAATACACATTCATAAGCTAACGCTTCACCATAATGTTCTTAACAGGACATCTGACATGTAACTGTAATTATATTACTGTCGAAGGACAATGTTAGTTTGTCAGCCTAGCTAGATTAACATTTAGTAGCCGAGTCTTTGTTGTAGGCCTAACCACTAACGGAAAAAAACTGAAATGATCACAACGCTAGTACTGAAAATGCTTCTTACAACGGGTTACACGAGTATATTAGTTGAGTATAGAAAAGTACGCTTAGCTTAATGACATCAAGTGCTAATCAAATGCTCGCCTTTTCTATGCTGACACAAACAAAGGTGCGTCTGCTAACTAGCTAACGCATATGATTAACGTTAGCTAGCTAGGTTGCTAAATCCATTGGTTAGCTACGTCACGAATTTCTTTTGGATATTCACCACGTTTCTGCAGTGTTTTTCTATAATTCACAATAGGTTCAGTCATGTGTGTCACATTACCGTTATGTGGAGAGCTAACGTTATGTTTGCGTTACATTAGAAAATGCTTTCTGTCTAATCCAAAATGCTTTGTGTCGCTTGATATTTAACGTTGGATCGAAACATGACTATCGATGGTCTGCAAAATCAATGTGAAGTTTAACGGCACGGTTCACCAAAACGCAGTGAAATGTGGCACGGCAGCGTGGTTAGCCGCTAGTGTTACGAGTTGCCTGAGCTTGTGTCGCCATCCCATCATGGCTGGGACTTCACATATGGACTCAAGGCCAGGTTTCAAGTAAAGCTGAGATGAATACTGAGTACGTTTATGGAACATTCGTCATATAACTTTACTGACATTAAAATGATGTGTTGCTTAGCTTATTTACATTTAGATAATATTTAAGAGGAGCTCAGCGACGACGCCATTTTCTTCTTGAATGCAAATCAGCTATTGGTGGGCTAGGCGACCTGCCGGTTCCGAAGCTAATATGCTAAAGTTAGCTTAAGCAAGCTAGCTAGCTAGCAGAAGCCATTTTGGATGAGCCGGTGCGGTTTTGTAAGGGAGAAATATCTGCCTTACCTTTACCAAAGCAACTTCAGTTTTATGTTGTTGTGTGACTACCAAAGAAGAAATAAGAGAGTTATAAAAGAAAAGCGGGTTGTGCGACGGATACCAGGAGAGCTAATGCAGAATGATGACCGCACAAACACACACATCAACCTCCTAGTTGCCGCCTGGCTTGTTTGCGTTAGCTAGCCGAGGAGAGCTAAAGAGCTTGATGGGGGCAGAAAAAGTCAGCAATTTGCATTGGTCACGTATTTTGTTGCCATGTCAAATTCTGACCAATCACAAGGATGATATGTTAGAAAGGCGTTTCCACAAGAACATATCATCCAATGACAGACATCTTTACACAAAAGGACCACCTCCTCTGAGACACAATTTAACATCTGCAGTGCAGGGAAAGATAATGGCTATCTGCTCAAATTGATGTAAAGGCATTAAATTACCGCTACAACAAGTAGTCATTTTTTCTACAGTCGAGAAAATCAAAGAGAAACTCACATTTAAGATGTGGGAAAACTATGTATTAATTACTTTTTCTGTGCAGAAACATACAATTGCTTATACAGGCTATTTGTCACGTGTTGAAGTTCATTTTCAGAACAATGCATTGTAATTGTTATAAAAAGTTCTATAAATCAGCAGTTTTGCACACTTTAAAATCCAAACGATTTGTTACTGACATGTTTTTATCATGTAATTTCACTGTTTCAATATGTCTTCTCAACAGACTTTAGCCATAAAAGAACAGAAATGCAGCAATGGTAACAGCCAGAGATTGTTCTAACAAAACATGTTAATTCTGATAGGACAGAGACACCCAACAGCTGCTCTGATAACACACAGGCCATTTGGATCCATGAATCAAATTAAATTTTAGATAGCCTACATTAAAGCTGTCAGCTAACTGAATGACAGTCAAGTGACTGTCATTTAAAAATAGTTTACTGTCAGCGTTTGTGTCTGTTTTAATCTTAGATAAGGATCAACTCAAAGGTATTTGAAATGGGTAATGGCAATTTTTGCTTCTTCTGAAGCAGGAACAATTGGTACGCAGAAAAATATATTAAGTATGGCTGTATGTTCAAATTAATAAAAAAAAACTAGACATGTACGGGTAGAGGTTGATTTAGTCTCCATGTATCGTATATATATATACATAATACATGTATATGTAGGACATGCATCATAAATCCCTGTAGGGAAATTACTCTGTTATTTCCACATATGCTCGAATTACACACACGTAGCTGCTAACAAAATCTGCTGTCCACTTCCAGTTACTGCCCAGTCTTGAACCGGTAACTGACTTCATTTGTACTCCACAACTGCCAGGTTTGGAGCTGAATCAGTCCAGGCCAAGGGCAAACTGCAGCACATCACTCAGTCTACTGAGAAGGGTACAGGTCATGACCTCCTCTTCTCCATGCAGCCAGGAAAATAATCAGGGACCTCCATCACCCTAGACACCCCAGAACTCTCCTTTGCACTTCCAGCTAATCAACTGTCTGCCTCTTCACCCTTCCTGCTGTGCAGTCGACAAGAAAACATCCTTTTCCACAAAAAGGACAAGACACAAGACATAGAATGGTTTTGTAGAATCAAAGAAGATCTTTGAATGGTAAATGGACTGTATTTATATTGCACCTTTCCAGTTTTTGGACTACTCAAAGCGCTTTACAACTTAAGTCAGCATTCACCTATTCACACACTAAGGGCAGGTGACTTCTCTACAAAAAGCCAACCTGCTCATTAGGAACTCATTCACTCACCAGTGGCACAGTCAGCAATCTTGCCCAAGGACACTTCGACATGTAGACCAGAAGACCTGGGCATCAAACCACCGACCTTCTGATTGATAGACAACCCGCTCTACCTACTGAGCCACAGCCGTGAAGTTGCTAGTTTCTTAGCTCATGATCAAATGTCTCTACAAAGGCAATGTATCTGATGGATTTCAAAGACACAAAAAGCTACTTCAGCTACATTCTCTGCTAATTACATCAGCAGGCAATGTTGTGCTGAAATGTAAGCAAAATATCACTTATTCATAGCAGTCACTTTGGCCCACTAAGAGTCTAAAGGGAAAATCCACCACTTTTCATGTAGATGTCCAATCAATATTGATGGTAACTGTAGTCAATTATAGTGACAAAATCATTGATTTGCGCTATATTGACAAAGAAAGATGATTTTTTTAAGTTGCCCTGCTCACGCAGCTGTTCTTGCAGTGCCTTCATGTACCAGGATGCATTGCATCACAAAAAAAAACAGTACTTGTTGGGTCTCCAAGGTTATTATCCGTCACGTCGAAACATTTTATTTTATTAAATATTGCGTAGTCTCAGTGACGAGGAGTTTTTGTTCCGCCAGAGCCAGAAATTCCTCACAAAACAAACATGGCACTGGCTGGCCTGGAGAGTGAGGGGAAAGAAAAGGAGTAAACAGTTTGTAGTTCTTCTAATGTTAGGCAAAGTGAATATTAGCAGCAAAGAGAGTGTATTGATTTGCATTATAATTACTCTTCATCTATAGGCAGCTGCTTACTGTATATAAAAATTAACAAAGTCAGTGATTCACTTTCCAATTAACTTTCCTTTCAGATCTAACTTGACTTGTCTCTGCTTATGTGTTAAAATGTCTAATAATACTATAACTAAGACCATGAGATTTGGTTGAAGTTTTGTATGAAGAAAGATTTGACTCCTTTCTATGGTTTTGTAAGCTCACAGTTTTCGATGTGCAGATGTAGTCTTGTGCATGTGTTCCCATTATTTTGTGCAGCCTCTTTCTATATAAATGTAGAGGTAAAGAAGGAAACCTGTAGGGTAGGATGCAGATGTTCAGGGTTCTCTCATTTCTTCCATTTAATTTAGCAATTTAATGTTAGATGAGATGGAAATGAGGATTGAAATTAAATGTAGTTCTTTGTATTTTCCACTAGAGAGCAGAATAAGCTCTCAAGTGGAGACGAAAGCCAGTCAAAGGCACCCCGGTCTTGTGCTGCTCTGTTGCTCCATCCTCCATCAGGATGCTCTCTCCTTAATCCTATCACCTTACCCTATGATAACCACAGACTTTAAATCAAAACAAAGTCACCTGTGTGCCAAGTCCCTGACAACACTATCTTGTTTATTCTCTCCAACCTCTGTCTATCTCCTTCTCTTCATTGTTCTTCACTCTTCCTTTAGGAAAACATTTATCTTACAGGTCTGCAGTAATCGTTCTTATTGCTTTATGGGGATAAAGTCCAATTAGCTGTTTTTATTAAGTAAGAGTCCACTGGACCTCATTTAACTGCCAGGCAACCCTCACACCCATCTCAACCCCTCCTGTTGTGTATTTAACATGTGAAAGTGATTACAAATTTAATTAGCTGAGGACCTTGCATCCATAACCAACACTGATATTTGGGCATAGTTTGGAATTAGAGGCCTCAGCTGTGTGATGATAACTTACAGGGGAAATGAAACAAAGGTTGAACTCTAGTTAACTTAAAATATGTCCGTATTTTTAGGTAATCTTCACATAGGCCCACATCACCCTCCACATTAAAAAAACCTTGACAGGAAAACCATTTAATCCCATCATCCTCTTATCAGCAAACCAGTGCATACCCTTCTAAATCTTACCTCTGCCCGATCCTCTCCACCACCCCCTATGCTGGCTGAAATTATTGGTTTATTTCTTTTCTTTGACATTATTTTTTTTTTCTTGATTGTCAGACAGATGAA
>JAQLOL010000023.1:27610349-27636522 GCA_029783665.1 Naso thynnoides
TACCATTATAATTCCACTTGTGTTGCTCGTAGAACAGTGTTGAAAAAGATATTTATATTATCATTAATTTTAATTATGGTATCATAAAACTGACCTGTTGACTTCGTTTGATGTCGTTCTGCTAAAATTTGCATAATATCCAGAATCCTCCCTGACAAAAGACCTGTGAAAATGTCACTGCTTATTATTCAAATAAAAATTACATATGTTCCTTCTGCTCATCATGTCATGGACCTCCAGACTAGCTGAAATGTTTGAAAATTTTCATAAGTCATAAATACAAGTTTGAAAGTGAGATTAAAGACAGAGAAACTTTTCTGTCAGAGGGTGGTAGCAGCCTGCGCGTGTCAAACTCTGCATGCGCTTCATTCTGCACAGTTACGCTCAAACATCCAAATAAATCAGCAGTAATCAAAACAAATATATGTGGACTTGGAAATGTCTGCACACAATTCACAAACAGAAAGCACAAAGATCAGTCATGATACAGAAATACTCTTGTTGCTTGCAAACCTCAGCCCTTGGCAAAGTTACCTTTTGCGTGTTATGCAAAAGATAATTCCAGCGACGAAAAAAAGGGTCAGGAGAACAGCAACTGGTACAAAGATGGCAATGTACCTTAGCGTTAAATTCTCCTTTGGCGTAACCGCTGCAAAGAAAATTATAATCGCTATGAACAGTGATCTTTTTAACAAACTATGAGTCTGAAACTGTCCAGAGAAACAAACTTTATGAATGTCCAGCTTACTTGTACTTGCTGTAAGGGTGGACAATTGAATATCTGGGTATTGGGTATATAAGAAAGAAAAAATTAGATTGTGGACATTTTTGTTCCATTTTAACATGTAGTTCTTTGATACACCTCTTGGGGAAATAATACTGATATATAAATGTGAAAGAGATAATAAAAAACTGAGGGGTTTTACCTGGTGCAGGGGTGACCTGGTCAAGGTCACTGTCAACATCTGGTCATGTAGGAGACACATGTGAAGTATTAATTAAATTAACTTTTACTTAAGCATCCAAATATAATGAAAATCCAAATTAAAATTATATTCTTACCAGACAAAGAAATAGTGACATATTTCTTGATGAAACTGTACCGGTCTTGGCTTGTGATAACTCTCACATAGATATTTGGTTCATTGTCTTGGATTTTTTCGATCTTGAGGGTGCAGTTTCCTTCAGCAATATTTCCAACAAGTGTGGTCTTTCCTTTGTACTGCTCAAGCACAAATGTTTTGTTCGGGTGATAAACAAATGCATTTTTGTCGGGACCTGTGATGTGAGGCATTTTTGTCCCATACTTTTTCCAGTAAACTTGTTTTACCCCATGCTCAAGTGGGTAGGTAAAAATACATGATATGAGCACATCTGAGCCTTTGGTTGCATTGTTAATTCTTGTGACATTAATGTTCCAGCCTTGACCTGTGTTCAAAACCAAACCAGAATTTACACTTATTAAAGTTCATACATGACAAAATATAAATTCAAAACAAACTTATCAGCTTAATATGTCACCAACCGTTGGAAGTAGAGGCCAGGATCAATATGAGACTAAGATCGATAAGGCCCAGCAGCTTCATTCGATCCAAGAAAGACATCCTGACTTTTACGGACATGATCACAGTGTGAGAGTTGAATGCTCATTGTGAGAGGAAGCCAGAAGAGGTTGTAATGCTTTGTCATGCTTTGTCAATATGTGTTTGAACTTAACACTCGTGAAATTCTTGGGTGTGTTTCCTGTAACTCAGCCTTGGTGAACTGAAAAAAAGGGAAGCTTTGGTAGAAAAGTTAAGACTGATCTTAATACAACTTTCACTCACTATTGAGAGCAGATTTTATAAATGTATGCATCACGAATCTCGAGGGCAAACCCTGCCACAGGGTTTTGTTTTGTTTTGTCATTTTGGAAAGGAACAAATGCTTTACATAGAGCTTGTGCTGGATGTAAAAGCTAATGCATGCTTAAAGTTCAAGTGTTTTCACACCTCTCTGACATGTCTTCACAGAAACAGCAATAGCTTAGAGGTGTAAAGATAAAGGGGAGTCCCCTGGGAGACATCTCACAGACTTTAACCGTCTGCTTTATGCAAAGAGTGAACTGCATGCTGAAGCACATTTGAGAATTACATTTCTACAAGGCTGCTACTGAACCAGCACAGGGGATATCAAAGACACTTTAGCCCTTCAAATAGAACAAACGGTGTACTATCAACATGGCTCAAAGGATCATAGTTTACTGTTTACAGGCACAGACAAGGGAGTCTTGGCATGTTGTATACTTGCTCGAAAATTATGGAGCATCTCTGTGCCGTTCAATAATTGTGTTCATGTGTTGACAAAGTTGTAGTGTATGTGTAATATTACTTTGACCCTGTGTTTTATTTGACATTATATTGTTCTATGATTGCATTGTGACAGATAAAAGACCACACCAGTCTATTTCTGACTTCTCACCATTAGCAGAGATCGTCCCTATCTTCAGCAAATGTTGTCATTAAATTTCTACCCTGTGTTTAATTTAAGAGATTTCAAACTGCATTTTTAAACTCTATTCACTACCATTCATGTTGAAACAGGGAAACACAATTGGACGTGTGAGAGTTGCTGTAGGTAATTCGAGATGTCTGCATTTGTTTGGTCAAAAAACGCTGAGTGTGACAGAGAGAGGGGAGCCCGACGCCTTTGAGACTAAAGTTATTACGCCTGGAAAAGTAGTTCCTTACAAGTGCTGCCTTCCTAGCTCAAATATTAGCTTGAAGATGGATTTTGACACAGATGCTCTTTTTAGCCAACATCACATATTTTCAGGTGCTTTCTGTAACGTTTATTGAATATGTACAAAATGCAACCAAACACAATATCTCATAAAGCTATACGTGGCAACATACGTGGCCAGTGTTAACAAAAGACAATGACATGAAGTAACACTGGTATGGCCCTTTAAGTCACATTCTCACTTATGTCGTGTGTGTGTGTGTGTGTGTGTGAAGCAGACGGTATATTTTTCTGCTCATTCTTCGTTCAGAATGACGTGATATGAGGCCTTCAGTTGGAGAACCTTGTTAGTATTTCTGCCTCAGTGAGAGGTAGTGAAGAAACTTTTACACATGCACTTGAACTTTGACCCTTAAACTTTTAAAATAAATGCAGCGATGTGGAGCAGGAAATAGACAAGTTTTGTGACACACAACGTTAACGTGTTATGACCTCAGTAAAGGTGAGTGGTTCATCAAAAGGCTTTTCAGTGCTCCAAACTGCGCAGTTGCTCTCCTGCAACTTAGATTTATCAGCACTTCCACAGAAAACTCACAGAGAGACGTCCAAAAAATCCTTTTTTAAATCACTTAAATGATAAATGTGATGGAGGGAAAAATCCACTGTCCCTTATGTGCATGTGTGATATTCCAAAGTTTAGCTGAAACAAATACAATATTTCAAGAGACAAGTGAGACAAAACAAAGTTAAATCCTTCTTTCAAAGTTCATCTCTTTATGATCAAATTCCCTCATTATGTTATTATCTCTCTCCTGCAGCTCGGCCGGAAACGCTCAGTTAATGAAAGCACAAAGAGGGAATTCATACTGAAAAGACAAGTCACTGCTTAAAGCCTCATTTTAGCTTCAGCTGAACTTTAGAATGGATTTTTATGCAGAACAGTGACTGTGGACTTTGTCTCTGAATTGCAACAGAGAGGAAAATCTTTTGCAGCCTGTAAGGACAGGTGAGCCGTGATCAGTAACCCTCTCAGTGTACATACGGGCATGCAAGTAGCTCTTCCTTTCCTACTGCACAACCAAATAATTTTTCCTTTTTTCTTGTTTGTTCCTTTACTTCTGCATTAACAAATAAATGTAATTAGTTCACACATTTAATTCCAAGAGAACTACATACACTCAAAAAATATGTTGACATTCAAACATAGATAGGCAAAAGGGAAAAGCAGCAAGTATGTCTAAGATTAAAAGTGCTTCTCAAGTTAAGCGTTTTTCTTTTTCTTTTTTTTAAAGGCACTGTAACTGAAAATTGTGTGTCGACCAGTAAAATAATCCGTCAGATGGATTTTTTTCTTGCCAAACTGTTTGAGCAGGTATCGTTTGAATACTGATATGGGAACATTTCAGTGTGTGATGTTGTTGAGTCACACCACTAGGTGGCGTGAGACGCGCTTGCAAATTAAATGTGAACTTCGGCTTTGAGTCTGGACTCCACCTGGAATGTGGGCCAAACTCGGATCTCAAGGTGCAGTCATATGACTCCCAGATGGCTGAAGGAAAAGAAACAGTGCAGGAACGGGGATGTTTCCCTGCTGAAAAGTTTTGTAATCCTGAACGATTCAACTCTGCTTGAAGGCGTCACTCCTGGCCGGTTTCAGTCCTGGATCGCGCAGGGAGACGGGAAGCGAATGGAAACGACGGGAGCATTCATCAATAGGAGGATGACAACTTGTTTTCTGTTGAGGCCCCGTGGCTGCGGCGTGTCAGACCAGCTCTTCTTCACCTGTGCGCGGTGTGCTGGCCATTACTGCAGTCCCAGATGGGGGATCTGAGGAGCGGGAGTCCACAGCAGACAGCGGGGGAAGAGACGAGCTTGCCGGACAGTCAGGGCTCAGATGGCCGCTTCCAGAGGAGAGTAGCAGCGGTCAGCTCTCCTGCTCTGCCCGCCGCGCGCCTCACCTTACCTGGAGTCATGGACGCCGAGGGGAGGGTCGACGAGTCCAGACTGAGGATGCATATTTTCAAAAACGGTAGGCCCATGCAATATCTTCCTCTTTCTTTCTTTTTCTTTCTTTGTTTCTTTCTAATTAATGCTGGCATGCTTTTCATCTAGCCTACAATAGTTTGACAAGCTTCACAAACTTTGTCTTCATTCATATGCAAAAACTATATGGCAGGTTATATTTAGTGTTTAAACCACTGCGTTTGTCGGTGCTTCAGGTTTAATTTAATACAGTAGAAACTAATGATTTCAAGGTCACAGCAGGCCAAGCAAAAATCCGAAACAATCCCATAATGCCCATTCAGAAACATAAAGTCTCTGTTAATCCACTGAAATTCATCTATGATAGCTTAGTCGTACATTACTGTATTACTGTGTTATTTTACATTACATATTTTACATTTATATATATATATATATAACCCTAACCCTATATAAGCATTTTCCTGATCAACAAGTGGAATATTTATCATTAGTCGTGTTCAGTGAAGTCACAGTGAAATCAAGTGATGCCTTGTGATGCCTTGCTTCAGGGCATGCGCCATAGTTGAACCATTCTTCAAAGTCGTCATCATTTCAGTGAACATGAGACCCCCTCCAGCAAAGACCTGCAGCCTGACCATTGAGATAAAACAACAGAAACCATTTAGAGAGTTGGTGGGATTTTTAAGAAGCACGATGAAATCACATGAGATTCAACCATCAGGCAAGAATATTCAGTCAACTGTGTAATCCTAAGAAATGAAGATACCTCATGATTAGTGTTTCAAAACAATGTCTGAACACTTTTATTAGCTCTTAGTCATCTAACTGGTCTTGGTGCGATGTTTGCATGCTGAGTGGCTGTTTTTGTGTAGTTGAAAAAACTCAAGGACCAGTAGAGTTTTTACAGAGGACTTCTCGTGGGGGAAAACATCACATTGAATTTACCATCAGTAGGCAGCAATGTGGAAACCTCCACTCCTGTCCTGTGGTCTTTCGACCTTTGTGCACATTCCATCCCCACAAACAACCAAAGATTAAAGAACCTGCAGAGCAAAACATTATGTAAGACATCTCAAATCCCCCTCTCACATCCTGAGGGAAGCAGGGTAAAGGTCACCAAATTTTGGATCAGTGATCTTGGATCTTTTTTCAGCTATATATCTATTTTTCTTAGCGTTTGTTTCGTCTGGTGATATGATAACAGATGAAGTAACCTTTTTTTTTTAAAACAAAAACGCTGGTGAGTCAGTTTTATTGACCACTGTGAATGATCAAAGCATTTTCAATCCATGTCCAGGTGGCGTGTCTCCCTCTGAGCGTGGCCTGGTGTGGCGTTTCCTGTTTGGGATGTACCCGTGCAGCTCAACAGCTTTAGAGCGCTCTCTGCTGCAGGAGCAGATGGTTGTACGTTACCGGGTCATGAAGAAAAAGTGGCAGCAGTTTCTCCCTTCAGCTATGCAGATGCACCTCAATGGCACCGATGGTAAAAGCCTTGAAACATGCATCATGGAGGAGGAAGTAAAATTTCACTGATTTCACTGCATTATCTCCTCTCATTTTCTAAATGCCAGTAACCATGTGGTCCACTCTCCCTTCCAGCTGAGTTGGTGGCAGCAGTCAGGTACTTTGACCAGAGACAGGCACAAGTGCAGCAACAGACCCAGGATCAGTCAGAAGCAGTCAGGGATAGACTGGCTTTCTTGGAGCTTCAGGCGCAGGTTTGATGAGTTCGATATATATTAATTCTAGTTTGTATACTTCAACGTTATCTTTTCTATTTTTTATACGTACGGCTGTGTTTCTTTTCAACGCGTTTCTCTTTCTTGGTTTTGTGTGTAAACTGGGAGGAGTTATGCAGGACAGGATCTCATTATGATGAACAAACAGCCATGTGTTTACAGATGGCATCATTTGGCTGTTTGTTTTAGCTGAACAATTAGCCTATAGCTTGCCTGAAGAGTTTATGTACTTAGCCAATAGGTTAAGAGTACTTGACATGCATCTTTAACAAAATGATACTTTCAACAAACTGACACTAATTCACAGCCCATAAATATTATTTCTATTTCTAGTGCAGGAACAAGATAGAAATAAAAAATACTAAACATATTTAAGTGTGTACAGTCTAGTCTACAGTGTCTATTTTTTTCCTCCCATCATCAGATATTGTTTGAGCGCATCGCATTTGACCAGGGGGAGCTGCAGGAGGCCGTACGAATCATTGACAAGGATGTGCCAAGAACTAACAGAGACCTGAGCTATTATCAGTAAGTAATTGTGAGCCTCAAAATACAAATCAACAGACTGTGTGTATAAAATCAATTGCTGACCCTTGACTTGAGGTTTGTGGGAAAAAAGATCCAGAAAATAAGTTTGAAGAAAAGGATCTTTCACTCTCTGCTCAACTCATTTGACCCTGAAAGGAAAACAAAAAGCAAAAATGGGTCACACAGGTTTGATTTATTATGAACTCTTTTACAGTTCACCCTAAAAACGACATCAGCTCTTCATGTTCTCAAGGATAAAAGAAACCTGCCATGTTGCTGCACAGCACTTGACCTTTCTTTTGTAAATTAGGTTGCTCATGCTTTGTTTCCCCCTGGTTTAGGCTGTAAAACGTGAAGCTTAATATTGTGGGATTTGTTGAGGTTCAATTCTGTTTTAAAATGTTCTTGTCTACTTGCCTAGAGAGCTGTAAGCTGCTCAGAAATAAACAAGTTTTGAATATTTATACAGGAGGATATAACAGCCCAATCCTGATTTGGAGCTTCCCAAAAAATTTGTCTACACGCCCTCAGGGCTGCAAGCCAGTCAGACTGTCTCTTAAATACTAGCATGCTACTACAATACAGATATAAGATATGGAAAGCAAAAGTAGCTTTAGTTAGGGTTAGGGTTAGGTAGTTCTCTGAATGCTTAAGTAACATCTGAAGATTTGTATCACTATCATAATATCATAACTTATTATAACTACGAATTGCTGCAAGTGTACAGAAAAATAAAATCTATTTAAGGAAAAAAAAACAACCAATTTAGTGTCAGATAATCAAAAAATATTTTCCTGATTAAAAAGAGAAATACATTTAATTATTATTTGCCCTTAAAACATGAGCTCTGTAGCAAAACCTCGTACAATTCCATGAACATAAAGGCTTTACGTGTAAAACTTAGTCAATATCAAATAACTGCAGAGGTTTTTACATCACATTAATAATTTGTGTGTGCAGGGGTGAAGGTTCAGGCAATCTGTTGGTGTTGAGAGACATCCTCATCACTTACGCTGCTTTTCATCCAGGTAAACGTCAAGAATGAGCTCAACTCAGGCTTATTGATGCTAAATCAGACAACCCTAGAGGCTGTTTGCCATGAAAGACACTGTTTGTTTGTGCACCACCTGTCTTGATTATTCATCCAGAGGTCAGTTACGCCCAAGGAATGAATGACCTGTGCAGTCGATTCCTGGAGGTCCTTGACTCTGAGGTCGACACCTTCTGGAGTTTCTTGTGCTACATGGAGAAATTCTCCAAAGACTTCAGGGCTGATGGTCTGCACAGGAAAATAGGTAGGATTCTTATGCAGCTTTATGCTTTACAATGTTAGGTTTATAAAAGGAGCTAACTGCAGTGAAGATTTGGGACCTCTAGTGGTAAAACAAGGATACTACCAGCCATGTCATGCAGCATATTGGACTGATTTGTTATTCAGAAATGCAAGGTTTATTGCAAGGTCTACTAATTATATATGAACCACATTAAATATGAACACATCACATAACACTGGGACAAAATCAGAGAAAAAATGCAAAACAAAGAAAAAAAAAGTGAAAGAAAATGTTCCATAACAGATTCTGCTGCAAAAAAGCCACTATAAATTCTATAAATTAGTTTAAACTTTGCTGTAAAAACATATGATAGAGTTGTGTTTTATGTCTTTTAGAGTTGGAGGCAGCCCTGTTGAAGGAACTGGACCCTCAGCTTTATTCTCATTTGATCACAGATAGCATGGAGAGCTTCACCTTCTGCCACAGGTAGATTTTCTTCATTTCGAACTATTAAGTATGTCTGAACAAAAAGGGGGAAAGATGAGCGCTGCCCTGGGTCAGGAAAGAGTAAAGAAACCACACAGGTGCTCTTCGAGGATGAGGAAAAAGTATTAAGTATGTCTATTCTTTTTGTCCAAGTTTGGCCTCATGTTCTTCATACATATTTTGTGTGCGTGTGTGTATGTACCTGTGTTGGCCCTCTTCCAAGGTGGCTGCTGCTGGGTTTCCAGAGGGAGTTTGAACACAGTGACGCATTACGTTTGTTTGAGATCCTGAGCTGTGACCACCTGGAACTTATCTCCCAGCAAGTAGATAGAGCCCGTTATCAGGAAAGGCTGGCACAAAAATGTGATGCAGGTAAAACGCTGAACTCAATGTGGCAGAATAAGTCAGACTAAATGTGGAGGGGAAGTTACCACTGGTAAATGTGTGACTTAAATATAGTGAGATGTCTTTGCCTTGCAATGTTTGCAGAGGAAAGTTCAGAGTCACACCTGCAGGCCATCAACACTGACTTCACCTTTGAGCTCTTCATCTGTGCAGCCATCCTGTTAGAGAACAGAGAGTCTCTGCTGCGGTGCCGAGACGATGTACAACTCATTCAGTTTACAAACAGGTTTGTCTGCATGAAAATCTCACCCCAAAAGAGGGGATTGTGTGTTTCCCGATGAATGCTTTGGTTAAACTTTTGCCTTTTTGGTGCAGCCTTCAGGGAACACTGGACCTGAACAGCACGCTGAAGAAAGCAGAACACCATTTGTACAACTACTGCAAGCGCTGTGCTTGGGACTATATGAATGGACACTGCAGAGCACACAAGAGCAAAGAAGTGGATTTTCTTTATCATCTACGTCGTTTGTTGTTTTAAAGTTAAAGCTACTATTAAATACCTGAGACTGATGTAGACTGAAGAAACTGTGATTTGTCAGCGCACATGTAAGCTTTATTTAGGGTTTTGATGGCACATATCCTTTGTCTTAGTTTTTATTTTGAGGAAAACACACTGGTGTACTGATGGCTGCTTACCTTAAGTTTGATCTATTACTACTGTTTATTACAAATGTAAAGTATTTATTGTACGAAAGCTGACCAACAAACTGGGAGTCACTGATATTGCTGTCCAAAACATCCACACATGGGAAAAGATTAAGATAAATATCTTAGTGCCTTTGACAATCTTTTTTTTCCCTCTGGGTTATGCAATATTCAACTTTCTAGAAAAAACAGCTACATGACATGCGCATGTGATTACTAAGATCCGGTATGTTGCAACAGGTGGTGCTTGCACAAACTGCAGTAATGTTTAATGCCAGGTAGCCTGTGTCAGAGACGCCTATGTAACAGAAATAGATGTCCAGTTTTTTTTAGGTCTGGCAGAGGGACCATGCAGTATGGGGAAGGAAAACTTAATACCCAGCTGTTTTTTGCATGGAGCATTAAAAACGTACACGTTCAATTGTTTATTTTTCTGATACACTACATAAAACAGGAAGTCAGCACTGACTTTCGAGTTTTGTTCATGCTTTGAATGAAATTACCCACATTTTACTAACCAATGCAGATGAACTGAAAACACATAAACTGGGTTTAAAATGTGAGACACTAAATTTGAAATGCAGGAATGCAAAGAATAATGTTTCCTTATGGAAACACTCCCTCAAAAACACAGGAAAGTACAAGACTCCATGCAACTACAGTTATTCTTTATCCCCATAAGTACACACGTATTCTTACAAGCTGCAAATACACCACATCAGTGTAAATAGTGAATTTATTACCGTGCAAAACACATCACTGCCAACAATTTGTATCTCTTAAGTGAGCTAATATTTTGGGCTGTTCATCAAAACTCATATAACTGCAAATGACAATGTTTGTGATTTTAGGGTTTTTGTCATCAAAGATCTTGTAGTACATACTTACAATTCTACGTCAACATGTCTCAGAGGTTTAAGGCCATCCAAAGATTTTCAAAATGGCTTAAAAGTTGTTTTTAAGTTCAACTGTAACAGTATGCACTGGTCAGTGTCCTGACTGTGCATGGAATAGAGCATGTGAACAACATTATCCATGTTTATGTCATAACGGAGCAATGCTGCTAATAGTGAAAACATGTTCAGTTTAGATACTGAATCAAAGCCCTATCAGTTGATATTTTCGGTTTGTACAACTAGCAGAGGGCTACGGATTTAACAACAGCAAGCTTTCTTCCAAGAAAATCCAGTCAGAGGGCATAAATATGGGCCTAGAACTTTCCTTGGTGGAGTCACCTGACACCCTAACAGGCTCTCCCCACACAGTGCTCTATATACACTGGGGAGCAGAGACACTCGTCCTCTTGATCCGCCTGACAGGGGAGGGAAAGTAGTGCTGGAGAGGAGTGTTGTGTGCTGAGGGAAAACAAAGCACCACTTTAACACAGTAAACTCCCAAGACGTGAACGTCTGACGGCAAAAGGTAACCCCTACTATAAGGAGCATTGCACTCAGCCTGGCTTCATAGTCTTTCTTGCTTGCTGCTTTTCAAAATTCCCAAATAAGTGAAAGTTGCATGTTTTTTGTCAAACAACGGCATGACAAGCTGAGGCAGAGTCCCTGTGTCCCCACAGTTCAGTTACTGCCCAGCAAATAAAATGTCTTGTTTTAAGATGATTTGGGTGTAACCTTGTTTTGCTAAGACTGTGTCAAACAGAGGAAACTAATTAACTGCATTAATTATAAAGTTTCAGAATCTAATACAAACCTTTTTGTGTGTATAGCACTTTGTCACAGACCACACTGTGGTTAGAAACTGATTCCAGTATATTTTGTTGAAATCACACATGGTAAGTTCCAGATATGGGCGTGAGAGAGGCACTGAAGCAACAGCTCTAAGTCTGTGTTACACAACCGGATAGAGCGTGATGACTTAATCATCTACAGTTGGAACAAATCTCCTTTGACCCTTTAGGAAAACAGAATGAATTTAGATAATTTGAAATTCTTAAACTTAGTCAGAGTCGCTCTGTGCTCTGTTTGTTCGTGCAACATTTAACTCTTTTTGTAATTGTTTGTGCCTCTAAAAACTTTTTCACTTTGTAACTACATTTTTAAGTTGTAGCCCTCTGTGTGTATTTTTATGAACCACACAAGTCCTCCCTACTAGTCACTAATAAAGCCACCTTCCATTCATTCCCATGTAGATACATTGATACTTATTATAGTAGCACTAAGAGTCAGCTGTCGGAAAATTGATCTCATGTAGCCAGCACTAATTCCCCAGCAATGTGCCAGCCCTGGAGAAAGGTCTTGCTAAACCTATTATCATTCTCCTATAGAGAAATAAACACTCTGGCTTGTTTATACTTCGTTAAATTAAGAAAAATGTCAGAGAATGATGACTAAGAGAGTCACCTTATACCCATATACTTCATCCAGTGAGTCAGAGTATCAGAAAATAGACACACCAATCACTCCTTCCAGATTAGCGAAACTAATTTCACCAGCCTGACTGAAACACTTACATGTTATGTTGCTGAGGAAGGAGTGGAGGGAGAAGCAGCATGGAGAGGGAATGAAAGAGCAGTGTGACATATCCAGTTATTTGGTCTCAATTGTCATGAGGTAGTTTGAGCCACTAGACCATTGATTTCACTGCAACTCCAGCTGAGCCTCATGTGGTCCTGAATCAAGACCTTAGTAACAGGGACAGGCACAGGCACACCTTTAAGGGAACACCTATAGTAGGTATAAATGAGTGTAGTGTGTAGAATGCAGGGGCACAGACAGGGGTGGGCTAGCGTTGAAATTCAGCCCGGGAGCTTGGTTTGGAGAGGCCTTTTATCTGATCACACGAAAGACACAAGTAGAACTGTAATTTAACTTTAACACAAATACTTAATACAAAAAAACCCATTTAAAAACCATGTTTTTTCAACAAACAAAACTACTGCGTGTGTGTGTGTGTGTGTGTGTGTGTGTGGGAAAGAGAGAGAGAAAAGGTTAATTTTTCCAATATATAATATACAAACTGGGATGACAGTCCTTTAGACGTCAGAGATGAGAGCTGCTGCTCCTCCTCCTCCTCCTTTCCTCCTCTTTCTCTTCCTCCCTCTTTTTCTTCTCCTCCTCTTCCTCCTGTTCTTCCCCCTTTTCCTCCTCTTTCTCCTCCTTCTCTTCCTCCCTCATCTTCTCCTCCTGCCCATCCTCTTCTTCCTCCTTTTCTTCCTCTTTCTTCTCCTCCTCTTCCTCCTCCTCCTCCTTTTCCTGTCCTTCCTCATCTGTCACTCTCTCCTCCTCACTTCCATGACTGGCATTATCTGCACTGTCTAACAATAACAGCAACAATAATAAAGTTTATAGCACTTTTGCAAGGAAATACAAAATTCAACAAAAGAAAAGTGCCACACACACACACGCACACACACACACACACAAATACACACACACAGTATATTAATTACTCACTTTATATTTCTCTTGAGCTGGTAAAAATGGCTATATTGATGCAGAAACGGAATATGAATACAGGATATACATCCTAAGCCTATACAAATATTATCTTTTTAACTTAACTTTAACAGACTCTCTCCTGAAATATGTTTGTTTAATATGTGTTTTTTTTGTTTGTTTGTTTTTTTTGCAATGAAGAAATTTGAGCGTTTTCTGGTCAGCCAGTAGCCTATGGATTTTCTTTTTAATTGACAAAGAAAATTAATGATTTATAAATGCATGTATGGTGTAACTTTGCTGATAAGCTATCTTTAATGTTCTGTCCGAGCCCTGAACACATCCAAAAACACAAAAACTACATAACAAGTCTCAAGCCTGGGATGATAGCACCGTGTACAGTAGGCAGTGCTTGTTTACCTGCTGTGGCCGTGCTGCTTGGCCCCTTGTCGTCACCCTGGCTCCCACCATGACGGAAAAGATCGGTCAGTTTGGCGCCTCTTAACCTCTTTGTCTTTTTTGCCCTAAGTTTCTCTGCTCTACCCATCTCTTTTTCTGGCTTCTTTCTTTTCACCATGTTTGCTCCTCTCCCCTTCCTTGCTTGCTTTTTTTCTTTCTTTTTTTTTTCAGAAGAACAACGGTCTGACTGAATGAGCGGCTGAGCCAATCACATTTCAATAGATGCATGGATCAGCTCAAATTGAGAGGGGCTGCTCGTATCCCCCCTTAATATGCAACATATTGCAGTGACCCAGTCTGACGTTCCACTCTGTGCTACCTGCCGCTGCGAGGGCAGGCTGCCGCGGTCAATCACAGCTCCATTTTACATTAAAAAAAAAAGAAAAAGTTTCGACCACCGGCCGGTTCGGCCTGGAACAGACCAGCCATTCGGGAATTGTCCCAAACCTCCCTGTGGCCAGCCCGCCCCTGCTCATGTTTTTCCTGAAGGCCCATCACTGTATGAATATAAAACCAAGGAAAGGTGCAGAAGTCTAGTGGTCTTTGAGATTACCTGAATTAAATATGCTGAAAGGTTATTAGGCAATTTTTGCTCAATGACACAAAAAATAAACTGCCTACCCCAGCTTTAACTTCAGCCACTGAGGTAAAACACAGCAGAGGTTGCACAGACGGTGCAGAAACACAATATAAATCTACTCATTTAACAATTTAGGCGGCAAGTGTTTTGCAGGAGCAAACAGACTGCTAAGAGAAGTTTCCAAAAGTGTTTTCACCATGCAGATGGTGCGTGACTTTCATAAAAGCCTTAACAAATGGAAAGAGTAAATGAAGTGGACAGTTTCCCCCAACCGGAACATCCAGGAGGTTCTACAATCTTGCAGAAAATAGGTTCCCGTATAGTTTCGCTGGTTCAAGGAAATAATGACACATGAAAAAGTATCCTGCAGCAGCTAACTTTGTTGGTAGCCCAACTCAGAGAGCCTGATACTCTATTGACTCAACAGTAGTCAGACAAGCTTCCCTCTCCCTCTGGGTATGTGAATACAACAAATCTATTGTTATTTGTTTTATATTTTGTTTCTCTGCAGTACACAGAAAATGTTAAAAAGAGAGCGATCCATATCTCAGTGAGGCTTCTCAGGTTCTGAAAGATGAAAAAGAAAACAGAAAACGCTCTGAGAATCTACTTTATGCTGCTATATGTTTGACTTTTACTGCCTTAAAAGAGCGTTTTAAAGAAAATCTAATCACACTAAGTAAGGCAGTCTGTTAATTAATCAGGATTTCAATTAACAAAGGCAAAATGTTTGCATTATCTCTGCTGCTTCAGATAAAGCTGGGAATCAAATTAGATGAGGATCAGCACTTGGATGAGCATCAGATGGAATGCTAATGGCCACCGCCGATCACACAGCAAACTGTAGGTCGTCAAATAAGTGTTTATGTGGAATGCATGGGGGATGTTTTGCCAAGAAAAGCAGCAGAGTACAACAGTAAGATATCTGTAAAGGATGAATCGGTTTAATTATAGCTTGGGTCTTGTTTTTCCATTACCATGGCCATCATTTCTATTGGTTTTGACAGGATTACACTTGAAAAAGTAATTGCTGAAAACTGGAAACATGGCATCTTGGAGGTTTAGTAGATTAGCTAAAGGTCTGTAATGTCTGTAATAATCACTCAGGAAAACCTTGAGTGCACATAACCAGAGCAAAATACAAAGAGGAAGTAAATCCCCCCCTTTAAAAGAGTGTCCATGTTTTGACGCAACATTTTCTCTTTGATTTCATCATGCTGTCCTGAATCTGACCTCAAGAACATTTTACAACAAGTATTAATTCTCTTTAATGTAGAGAAAAAGTTTTAGTCGAAGTTTTAGAGAAGAATAAAAACACAAGTGGACCCAATAACGTAACAGATTTTGCCATCTCCATCATTATCAATAACTAAAAGGCAGAAAATTTTAGGCTATTAGTTACATGTGTTTAACACATTGACTGTGTACAAAGAAAGACAACATTACACTTACTGCCACTGACAAAAATGAAGCTCAAATATCCCTGATATGGGAGCTACCATTTTGTGCTGGGGGCTTTATTTGGAGGCGGAGTGAGTGCAGTTTAATGATCAGGGTGTGGCAGCACTGATGCCGCATCCATTCATCCTGGTTGTTAGGACACAAGTCCTGTCAATAGCTGTGCTCCAATTCAGGAGCTGCATCTACCAAAGGCGGTATTTATGTACAGTTTGAGTCACAGTGGGGTGATAAAGCTAGTACCATTTTGAAGGTTCTACAATATCCCAAGATTCATTGCTCACCTGTACTGATGATTTTTTTTGTTTGTTTGTTTGTTTTGTTTTGTTTTTTTACTTTTTTTTTCATTTTTTGCAAGTGTACATGATGGATGAATTAGCGGCAGAAACTAAGGAGTGAGTTGAAATCATGAAATAAAAAATTTCTAGCTCTTTCTTTACATGCACATAAGTTAGCTGCAGCTGCCATGGTTGCTAGGCAACAGGAGCAATGCAAAATGACAAGAGGAGCAGCTGGTGACAAAAACAGGAAATGCTCCGTAGACCAGACAGTCTCATTAAACAAGGCTTTGGTTCAGTCTTCATGGGCTGCGATCTTCAAAGGTTACAGCCAATCAAAACAAAACTTATTAGAAAAAAATCAACCCTTACGTATGAAAATAACTTACTAAAAAGACAATTTCTGGGAAATTTTATTTAACGAGCACCTTAAATTATTAGTTTGAAGCATGTTCCCTCTGGCCAGCATGTAGGGGATGATGGTTTACGACTGCAGCTAGACACCAGGGGGCGATCAAGATGTCATTGCTTCACTTTTGGAGGCTGATGTCAACAATGAGAATGATTGCTTTGAAAATAAGAGCCACAGTGTAAAAATCATCCTCTAAGATAATCTAATCAATAGATGTGATCACTAAGATAAAACTGAAATGCTGAAATTTTCCAAATATTTACCGAAGATCTGTGTCCTGCTCTAGAAACAAACAAATATTCTGCACTGCATGCACCAAACGTTTGAGGTGTTTATTGATTCAGTCACTACAAAATACTGATTAATGTGGTGAGCACAGACTCTACAAATTTATACCAGCCTCTGTGATCAATAAAAAGTTAGGCTTTATTGCATTGCAATCAATAAGACCAAAACAAATATTCATTAGATTTAATGACAAATTAATAGAATTCAGAAAACAATAGCTTACTGTTTCTCACAGAAGTTTAATATTGGACGTTTAAAATGTGGAATTTTATAAATGATAGCAATTACCACAAGATACTATAGACAAAGTTATTGCATTATATTCACAGCTAGTAGCTAGTAGAGCTATATTAAAGTCTCACAGTAATTTCACTGATATCAGCAACACTTGCAAAACAACATGTGATAAATTACAGATGTCTAACCTCAGAGACATCCAATAAAAGCGCCAATGACCCAAAATGAAACTCAGAGGCGTAGCAATTAGGGTTAAAGGCTACATGAGAAGGCCTCTCTGCAGCAGATGTGTGGTTGACCATTTTGTTGTGCAGGTCCTGCTCGCCCTCACCAGCCAATCGATGCAGGCGGATACAGACTATGAGGGAGCAGAGTCCGAAGGGAAGTCACATGGTCCGCGATCGATGCTCAGCAGTGTATTTCACCTCTGCTGAGACACTCGCTAACCACGAACTGGAACACACACACATCTCACCAGCCTCTCAAGCTGCTTTGGTGAAATTTGTGGAGGGTTTTTCAATTCCTTTGCAAATTAAACGTTCAACTTCACTGACATGCAAAGAGGCTCTTTTGGTCTCCAAATTGTCAGAGTTTCTCCACATGCATCTCTCCCGCAGCAAAGATTACAAGACAAAATTGAAGGTCTGACTATCTAAATTTTTCAGTTTTTAAAGAGACAGGTCAGCAAGTGAGGATGTTATCTTCAAAGACACTAATCAATAGAGCCAATCTCACACCCAGGAGGGCTTTACTGCCCAGGCACTTATTGATGCTTTCACAGCTGTGGCCAGTGGTGCACATTAAAACCCTCAGCTTGTCTATTTGCCCCCCAGGAATCAACACAAAATGGACCTCAAACACTTTGGAGATTTCATTTATTTTTTAGCTGTAGGCTTTTGATTCCTGTAGAAATTTCTTTACTTGATACAAAAATGTTTAGTGACACAAATACTTAAAAAATGCAGCCTCTTCATTTAGGAGCAGGGTTGAGGTTTATCAACAGAGAAGTAAGTGTTATTTGTGAAGGGGTGGGTGTGTGTGCTGTGAGATATGACAAGGAAGCACTGAAAAGATACGTATTCATTCTTCAGCTTTTCACACTCTTTAATGATATATTTTAATGGCAATAAAAAAAAGACACGAGGCGAGAAAAATC
The DNA here is from genome assembly GCA_029783665.1 of Naso thynnoides. Taxonomy (NCBI): domain Eukaryota; kingdom Metazoa; phylum Chordata; class Actinopteri; order Acanthuriformes; family Acanthuridae; genus Naso; species Naso thynnoides. The sequence continues at coordinate 27,628,394 of JAQLOL010000023.1, forward strand.
ATCACCCCTTAAACATAATCACATCCTGTCATTCATCTTTGCAGTACATCAATCCCACACACATCCACATATAAACGGTCAACCGGAATAATGAACAAATCTGAGTGACGCATAAAGACGACATCAGAGTGCAGCCCACCTCTCTCCACAGAGGAGGTGCACTGTAGCGTCCAGAGCAGGTGGCCTTTTGTGTCATTTTGGTCTGAAGCTGCTTTTGGTGGATTAAACCAGGCTCTCACATGAGAGAGGAGGCTGTTATAGAAAGCAGATTAATGTCAATGGCTTTGGAATGAAATATTCAACAATCACATTTTAGTGTAAAGTAAAGGTGTCCACATACTTTTGGTTATAAATTATAATTTCTACTCTGTTCATAAACAGTTTGGCAAAGTGAGTCTATGATATAGCAGCCAATAAACCATGACACAGGTGATGGTTGTACTCCGGACCAAAAAAAGGTAATTCAAATTGTGGGGATTAAAGTTAATGTGTAGATTCATAAAGCACTAGCGATATTATATGAGATTATACTGCTGAGCTGATGCCAACAATCATTCATTTTAACTATCAGCACTTATAAAGTCACTTCATTTTGCTATGAGTGGAGCAAATGTTGTTAATAAAATATCCAACAACCCATCCATTTTTTTTTTACTACTTATGGCTATTCATGGTCTTGGTGGATTAGATCAGGTGACAGGTAACAAGGAAAAATCTAGATGAGTCTTTAGTATTTACTTTGGTGATTAACATATGACTGATTAACGTAGGACAACATGCTCTAAGTGGTTAATTAGTTCCCTCAGAAAAGAGCTCATATGATGTATGATGCTGTATGATGGTGTGTTTGGGTTTAAACTAGGACCTGACGGATATATCACTTTACAGATATTATGGCCGATACTAGCCTTTCGCAGAAATATCCATGTTGGTGTAAATGTTCTTGGATATGTACTAACATTAAAACTGCTTTTAAGGTCAGAAAACAGGCTTTAGTGTTTTAAAAATGGTGTAATTATGTGTTTTGTCCCACAGAAGTCCGTTATTTCAATTAATTAATTAATGAGGCATTTACTGTTCAGTGCACTGATTTTTGGAATAAAGTATAATTTATCAAAATGTAAGATATTCAGCTGACATTATATCAGTATATTCAAAAATCTTATATTGGTTGGGCCCTAGTTAGAACATTATTTAATAGTGGAGATGTAAATTCGCCTTACTAAACCAACAAAACCCAAGCCTTAATGTTTGTTTAACGATTAAAGTTAGTGCTAACATTTTAGCAATTGGCTAGGCAACACTGCTTTACATTGTAAACATTAGGTTGTTACATTTGTATCACATTATTTTAGATAAAACATTGCAGGTATTAATGTTTCAATATTCATTAATCGACTGTGAGGGATGCTGCACTCACCTGAAAGAGGACGACAGTCGCAGTTGTATTCCTGAAGCCAATGATGAAGCCATCAACACATTTCATTTCATCATCTGCTATTCTGCTGTTTCCTCCACATCACACATGGAGTCCATTTACAAAAACCAAAAAAGAGATTCTTAAAATGAACAAACTAACACTAGTTTGATTGATATTCCCTTGAGAGCACAACAAAACAAAACAAAACAATTGTGGATAATAAATCAAAACAGATTTTCTTTTCTTCCAAATTAACTCTTCCCTTCTTCTTGCCCTTTAAGTCTATTATAGTTTATTTTACGCCTTAGTTTTCCAAAATCTGAAAAGAACAGCCTGAGGTTTCAAAAATTTGTGAGTAAATGTTGAGGTTGAATATTTATCTCTTTTTACTTTTGCTCTTGTGGACTGTCAGTAGGCTACTGTCCTGGAAGTACTCTCCTTCATTGGTCGTACTTTGTTTCCTCTGTCATTAGCAAACAATTGCCTCTTATGTGTCAGAAAACAAACTGTGCTTGTTTGCTAGAACAGCTGCTTTTCATTTTATGGCTGGCAAGAGCCGGAGGAGGACAACATTGTTAGAGTGTAAGGATTCTTCACCCACATTGCAAAATTTGTGCTTACTTATTACTCTGTGAAGACTATCATGGCACTTCAGCTGCAGCTTTTCTGCTTTATGTCCACTGTTTAGGTTCCCTCTGTGGGAGTTACTGTTCAGCGGGCACCAAGGAACCATCAGTACACCTTTGAAGAACTGGTGTGCTGTCAGAAAAGTGATACACATCCTCTGCTTCATAGTTTTTGCAGTGTCACAAGAAAGATTTGTATGTCAACAGGCACCAAATTAAGCAGGTAAAGTTGACTGAATGAACAACAGAAAAGTCAACACTATAGTGCTAATGTTTTCAACACAAAAAAAAGACAAATATTTCAAATTTTCTTCCCATGAAGCCTTGCTCCCCTCAGCTGTCCCTCTAAACCAATTTGTAGTGTCAGATTGCCTTTGTGCAATATGACAGGGAGAAGTAGCTGTTTATCAGACAAGCTGGTATTTAACTTTGTAGGACACATTTGTATTGATTGGGTTTTGTAATTTTCTCCTGAGTAGACTGAGCTGCTTGTTGCTGGCTTGCATGCATTAAAATGAACAGGATATGCCTCCAGCATGGCTGAGTAATGCCACAGCGAGGAGAGCAGCATGATTCCCTGTCATTGATTTAATGAGGAAGATTGCCACAGGAGATGCTTTTCTCTTGGTTGATGGAAAATAAGTATGCTTTTTGGGGCACCAGACATATATTAAAAATTTTTCTGGCAAATGGTATTGGGCTTAGGCCCGCACTTGGATTGAAGATACACAAGACTAAATTTGCAATAGCTACGACCAGTAGTCTATGACAAACAATTGATGACTTATGGAAGGAGGTGGGGCTAAAGTGTAGGGATAGGGGAAGCCATGTGTGTGTTTGTTTGCGTGTGTTTTACAATGTTTGGCCGTGTTACATAAATCCATTTTGAAGCTATGCGCCTTTTTGCAACAGGTCACTCCCATTGCCACGGCCACCTTTTGCGAGTTGGCCCAGCAGTTAATCAGCCGTCCTTTTGGCTCACGACCAGCTTTTGCAGCAAATCTTGTACAAGTCTGTGAATCCATTTGGAAATTATACGTGTTTTTGCAATAGGCCACTCCCATTGCCATGCCTCTTTTAGCCAAATGGCGTGAACACAAACACAAAACTTCACACACACATACCAGACTTCCATGCCAAATGTCAGCCTCCTAGGGTGAAAACTGTGGCTGTGAAAGAGTGGGAAAGTTTTTTCGACCGACCAAAAGACAGAGCGACCGACAGAGCGACCTCTGCATGTCACAGTTAGAAAAAAACAGGAACGGGCAAAGTTAGTATAATAAACAATAGAGAGATATTTGTGACACCATAGTTTACCTATTTTGGTTATTATATTTGCAAAACGGTTACGTGCTTAAACCTGCTGGCCATCTGGAGCTTTTATGTTTGGAGTTTGTATGTTTGTACGTTTTCCCTATATGTGGATTTTCCTCAAGTGCTTGTTTCCCTGGTCCAAAAACATACCTTGTTAGGTTAGTTATTCATAGAGGAAATAGTACACTGTATCAATGTATAGGTTCAGTAATTCAGGGAGATTTGATGAAAATCATTTGTTGTCTCAGCTCCTGATCCAGGCACACAGATTCGGCTGAAAGGGATACCATCTGCACGGCTAGCTGAGCCCCCAAGCTAGGCCAAAAAGAGCGGTAGTTTGTTAAGGGTAACTGTGATGATGCTACACTTTGGACAATAATGCGCACATTGACACAGGATGTAGAAACATTGTATAGAGACACAGGCCTGATTCCAAGGGTCGCATGTCAAAAAAAAAAAAAAGACAGTCAGCCAAAATTCTTTTAAAGAAAACAACAACAGAGAAAAATAAATCTGATATTTTGCAAGCCTGGGCAGGGTTTGCAGTTAAAAGCAGCTTCTCAACCATCAGAGCGTCTGACCTCAGACGTCTGCTGGGTTAGGACTCCAGAAAAGAATCAGGAATATATTTTGGTCTTGAGCCTTTTAATTATTTATAAACCGATGGCTGTACTGCAGAATTGATTCACTGACTAAATGCCAAAACAGAGATTTGATAACTAAATTATGTGCTCGACTTTCTTGGGAAATTTACAAGTTGAGCAGCAGCCCTCGGGGTGAAGCGTATAAGAGGTGTTTTAAAACCTGGATTCATTTTTCAGCATTATCTTTATATATGAAATCTGTTATCCTTCCTTTAGGTAGAGATAAAAATAGTCTGTCGAGTGTTGATCCATTCCGTAAAGTGAAAGTGCTTAGTGACTATTAAGCACTCTGATATGAGACAATATGACAGTGCGAGGGAGCGTTTGGTTCAGTTCCATTAAAAGAGCAGAGTAAGAAAAGATAACTAAACTCTTGACTCTAACAAGTTCTTTTTTCTCCAAGGCCTCCGTTCTGCTCCCAGCAATTGCCCTCGTTCACCTCTTCTCTTTTCTCGCAAACTTGTTTTCATTCCAACACAGTGAGGAGGTGGAGTGGAGAAGGATGGACCTCTGACACTCAGTTCTCTTCATAAACTGCTGAGCGTTTCACTTGGGTCTTGGTCTCTGACATAGTTTTATTGTCTATTCAATATGCGCTTAGTTGCTAACTCAAAGGAAAATGTATAGAATTCTACAGAGGTGAATGTTTCTGTCATGGTAATACAAGTACATACACTGCACTTTTTAAAGTTTCCTTTTATTGGTTAAAGATTATATGATCAGTAGGCAAAGTAATATCTGAGGGACATGCGTTTGCGTTAACTGCGGCGAATTGGTCATTTCAAGAGGTGGAAACTCATTAAACTGGGATCTGAGTACTGAAAGTCCATCTTTGTTGTGTCAAATGGTCACTTTCCATCTTTCAAAGTTGTTAAAGGAGACGCTCAAAGGAGGATTTTTGCTATTACAAATCTTTTCAGTCTAGTTTTCCTCTAACTTTACCTAATAAAGACCAAAAGGCAAGAGTAAAGTGACAACTTTAAAGAAACTCTAACATAGTTTTCTAAAAATTGTAACTGTTCTGTAAAAAATGTTCTGTAATGACATATGAATTTGTAATGTATTGGAGTGTTTTGTTTGTTTGTTTGTTTGTTTTTCTTTTCTTTTCTTTTCTTTTTTTTTTTTTTTTGGTGCTTAGTTTATAGAAATAAAGCAGATGACCTTTAGATCCCTAAATTCGACACACTACTGAAACATTAAGTTAAATCTGAAGATCTCACAGTGATGATAGCGGAGTTGTGCAATACTTGGTCTGGAAAACAGAATGAAAGGAACAAAAAGATTCAATAGAAAAGTAAAGCACATCAGTGTTTTAGTGAGGTGCTGATCACTGGACACAAACTAGAAAAGAAAACAAACAAACAAAATGTGTTGCACACCCTGGTTCTGTATGTAAAAAGTATTACATATGGAGCCAGAATGTGCAACACATTTTTTTCTTTTTTCCAGGAACATAAAAGATATTCAGAGAACAGTAACTGATTGCAAGAAACATGAAATAAAAGGCGATTGTCTAAAAATGATTGTGTTAAAATAGGCGAATGATTGGAGCTCTGATAGTAATGGAGAAACTGTTGGACTCTTGTCTGTAATCATACTTAGAATATTGTCCGTGTTTTATACTCTGGTCTTCAGTTACTACACCAGTTGAGTACGTGAAATAGTGGCTATAGTCTGGGATTTCGTTTCAAGCAGCACAGACGCCAGTGAACCAACATAGAAATATTGAAATATTGAAGGAATACAGGCAACAGTGTGTCTCTATGATCCTCTTGCTCACTCTTGACTACACAATGCTAAAAGGAGACACTACTATATACACTTCAATAGAATTGAGTATTTATAATTTGAAGAATCCAAGGCAAAACTGACAGAAGAGCTTATCTAAAAGAAAAAAGCGCGATCACAAACCTTTCTGCTTCTCCTTTCTTCACTTTGCAGGTGTATCTGGAGCATTTTGTTGTTTTGTTCTATGCAGCCATCTTCACTGGCTCCATGCAGGCTCAACTGTGTCTCAATGGTGCAATGAACACCTCAAGAAAATAATTTTATCTACATTTTGTAACCTAGTTTATATGTTATTTCAAGTTCCATGGGTTTACTAGTCCAACCTCAAATTCTAACTAAGTGCTCAGTTTGAGCTGGGTTTTGGAAGATGAGTGCACACATTTACCTCTCTGTCTCTGTCTCTGTCTCTCTTTTCAAAGAACAGAGCCAGAGAGCAGCTCGCTCTGCTCCAGTTCATAATCCCACAGACTCTAGCAAGTGTCAATCATTTGCATCAGTGTTGATGGAAAAATAGAACAGGAATACTCAGACATGTCAAAGGAAAACTGCACACTGCAGAAAGTTTGGCTGCTATTTTGTTGCTCGGCACTCTCCAATCATAAGTCATCCATGTCTGAAATGAAATGACAAGACTAGTATGAACCTTTGCTTCAGTGTTGCATAAACGCTGATGTGGCAACTGTTAGACCATGTTAGCAAACCAGATAAACAAATTTAAGCAAACAATGCAAACACACATGGTGGCTAGCACTGTTGCCTCACAGCAAGAGGGTCCTAGGTTCAAATCCAGGTCCTTTCATCCATCAGCAAGAAGGTTTTGGGTTTGATACCCAACTAGGGAAGGACCTTTCTGTGTGTAGTCTGAATGTTCTCCCCATGTCTTCATGGGTTCACTCTGGGTACTCTGACTTCCTCCCACAGTCCAAAGACATGCAGGTTAGGTTAGGTTAGGTTAATTGGTGACTCCAAATTGCCCCTAGGTGTGAATGTGAGAATGTGAACTAGCGACCTGCCCAGGGTGTACCCCATCCTCGTCCAATGTCAGCTCGAATTGGCTCCAGCCCCTCCACGACCCTGCAAAGGATAAGTGGTTACGGATAATGAGAATGAATGAATGAAATATGTGCTGGCCTGGCTCGGCTTGGTTTGACTCGACACATTAGTCCAGCTCAGCAGAGGTTTGCATTTCCATTACAGCAGGGCCACCTGCTTGTGTGTGTGCATTTACCTGATGATGCCCTGTGCTGATTGGTGGAATATGATTTTGGAAACATTCACACAGAGGACAGACACAGACAGACAGAGAGAGGGAGAGAGAGAGAGAGAGAGAGAGAGAGAGAGAGAGAACTTTTTAATAGCCTTGTTTTGCTTTTTAATTTAGAGTGATCACTGAATTATTATGCTGAGGTTGTATCTAAAATCACTCCACTGTGCTGGGGACACACCCACAGCATCTGAATGGGAACAGAACAGCTTAATATCATGACTTTCAAAGCACTCAATGACTTTTATAATTAACCTTTTATATTATGTAAGAACTGTAAAATATTATTCCCATGCGGCTGTTCAGTGAGAAAGTGACAAATCATAAGTAATAAACTTGGCATTTCATCCATGCACCATAGTGAAAGTGAAGTTCAAGCTGCTGCATGTGGCTTTCACACTTTATTATGCTCATCATAGACATTAGACCCTATTTGCAGGGTGGAACACACAGACAACAATTTCTCTGATGGGTCCAGTGTTAAGCTTTCTAGGAATTACAGACATTTCTACACATGGTCTCCTCATTTTCAGAGGCTCAAAAGTGATTGGACAAACCACCGCAGCATCTGTTCAGAGTGGGCATAACCATCTGGTGTTTTATGACCGAATTCTGTGCCGCAGAGAGCGAAGTGTTTCTTACCGTTTTGGTATGTTTTCCAGGCGCATTGACAATGGCAGAGATAAAACTGAAAGATGTTGAAGCCCCCCTGACAACTACACAGCCTGCTTGGAGGTAGGACTGGGGTGCCTTGGCTCCACTCCAGCGAAGGTCCATCTCGGGCCGGACTCGGCGCAGATAAAGTAGTAATGAAAATGTAAATCAGCGGTTTGTCATGGTTTGACCTGGTGTAGTCAAAAGTGCCAGCAGAATAGTCACACCGGTCTCTGCACTCTCTCTGCTACTTGGCCATGGAGAGAAGGGTTGGCGGTCAACATGGGGGATGACTTTCCCCTCTATTGTTCACTCTTCTCTCTCACTGTTTACTATGTAGAGTGTTGAGAAAATATTCCATGAAGTATGTTGAAACTTCAGAACATTAAAGGTGCAGTGTGTAGAAATCAGCTTCATCT
>JAQLOL010000023.1:27650095-27664781 GCA_029783665.1 Naso thynnoides
CCCCCCCCCCCCCCCCCCCCCATGATATGAAACTGATTATTTATTTTACCTTTTTTTTTTTTAATGACAACTATGTTTTGGTGTTTAAAATATCAATATTCTATGCATATTCATTGACAGCATTATCGAAAAAAAATTATGTTACACTTCATGGATCTCTTCTTTTAAACGTGAAGATATTATTACAATAATTAATCATCCATTCTAGTTGCCTCAGGGCAAATTTGTTTGGGGAAAAAAAAAACTTCTTTTAATCTTTTAACAACGAATTTCAGAATTAAAGGCTCCGTTTTATATGAATTCATGCTTTCTCAATTCCTGTGAAATAATTTTCACTCTTCAGAGAACGGAATGCAATAAAAATTAAAATGAAATGACAGTGAGAATGGAAGATAATTTGCCTGTTTTGTGATTAAATTATTTTTTTTTTTTATTATATAACTTAGCTTTAAACTTACATGATCTCAGACCATCGGTAAGATAACACTGTAGATCTGTTGAGTGTGTGTGTGTGTGTGTGTGTGTGTGTGTGTGTGTTTCAGTTTATCTGTGTCATTTAATTATTTCAGAACCATCTGTTCAGCAAGACTGGAAGATCCAACACTTCTGACCAAACGACTTTATTATGATAAATTTAGTCCTAATGTTTGTGTCACTTGTGAAATTGCTGCCATTATGTTGCATTGTGTTCTTGCCTAATGAGGCACGATAACTTATTTGGTACAAAGTGTAACTGTCATTGTGGAACAATGTGACTTTGGAAAGTTAAGTGCTTTTTACTCGTCAAGTTCAATCACAATTACCTGTTCCGTGATGATGATTTATAGTTTTCTTAATGACTATTACTGTCACTTCACACCCTATCTGGATATTACAGGTCTGCTTCATGTGCACTTTTAACATTGAAGATGTGCCTGTTTCATTTTATTACAATGGTCTTTATTTTCTGCATGAACAAAGAAAACAGTTAAGGATCGTTTTAATTAGGGCCAGATGGCTATGGGGTTTTTGGGCTGATGCCAATACTGATATTAGAGAGCGAGAAATTTCCAATATTGAATATCTCAATATCAAAATTATAGATATAATAATCAGCTCAATGTGGTTATCAAATACTTGTGACAAAATTTGTTATGAAGGCAGGATATCTTACATTTTTAAATTTATTCCAAACACCATTGTATTGAAGAGCTAACAATGCACTTAGTAGTTATTAAATGACATACCACCCTATGCTAGCTAAACTACATAATTACGCCACTAAAAATCACTAATCCAAGCATTTTTTCAGGCCTTAAAACAGTTTAAATATCAGTGCACATCAGAGAACCTATATGCCGATACGACATATCTATGATAAGCCGATATTGTCCAATAATATCGGCAAACTGATATATCAGGTTGCGCCCTGATTTTGATTGTTGCTGTCAAACATTCCCTCACATACAAGTCCACATTACATTTAAAGCTTCTTTCATACAAGTAGACATAAGCAAATATTTCAAGCAGTAGCTAATACTTATTTCTGTTTGTAGTCAAGCAATTTTCAAACAAGAACAGATGCAGCTTCCACCTATAGATTTAAGATAATAATGATTTTTTTTTTTTTAATTTTTGCCTTTACGATTGTCACTTTGTGTTTACCTGGCAGTGCTTTATGTCATTAATGATGCTCTTATTCAGGTTTTATTAAGAGAAAAACTTCTAAGTTGAACAAAACTCTAGAAAGCAAACTCTGATCACACTGTCCTTTAAAATCTGAAACAAGGACATTTGAAACTACCACATGTGCTTCTTGGCTGGGAGTGCAGGAGCCCACTTGCACAATAGTATACTGAATGTCTTCAGAGAACAATGTTGATAAGCTTTATATCTTCATCTTCTGCATTGCTGTTAATTTTATGAATAGGCGTGTTTGCTCAGATTCAACTGTATAACTTTGCACACGGCTCATATGACAGATGGTTATTGATCCCTTTCTGGCTGAGAGAGAGGGGCGACTTCGAGTGTGTGGCAGAATGTCTTTTCCAGAGATAAGATGTCCCACAGAGCCACAGAATTAGAGAGCTGGATCGATGCGTGTGCATGAAGGCGACATACATCATCATGAATGAAGACTGTCAGAGGGAAATCTGATGAAACAGCAGATATACAAAGAGAAGAAAAAGATTTTGCAATGGGAAGATGCCAGACTGAATACATACTAAATCAATTTTTCATACTGTAAAAGAAGTACATTACAACTTGTACCACTGTGTATTTTACAGCATTAATTCTTACATTGTTGTTTCTCTTTGACATACTTTTATATAGCAAACATTTCCTATCAGTAATTTTGCTGGTTTTGATTGATCTGGGGCTAGCTGGTTAGCATGCTAACCTCAGTAGATATCTCTGCAGCACAATACATCATTACCAAAGTCATAATTAAATTAAAACTTCTTCACATTTTCTTGATATTGTTTGGTCACTGACTGTTTTAAACATAAATTCTGGACATACGCAGCACATTTCTCCTTTTAAAAAACCATCCACGTTTGTACAAGTGAGGTAGTTGAACAGACCAGAATTCTGAATCCTGGGAACAAAGCACGCGCTGCCATTTACATTGTTAGTCAATCTTAACAGCTCCTCTTTGCGGTGACAATGATGGCTGTCAAATGTGAGGCTGAAGCCTATTCAGCGATGCTGCTTTGTGGAAGCCGTCTCTGCTCTCTATACTGATGCACACCTCACTGAGAGCTGTCTTAATGTCAGTCCCTATTTTTTTTTACTGATTGTCGCTTTATCTCCTTCATGCAATTTACAAGATAGTGGGCTGGATGTGCAATCCTTTGTCCCCGCTCTTTATCAGCCTGCTGTTCTCACTTGTGCCTCCCTGCCATTATTTATGATTATCATGGGGTACAGGAATGTCACAGCGCTACCGTTTCAACCCTTTACACTTTGGTAAGTCTGATGATTGAGGAACTGAGGCTTATTCCACTGTTGCGTGCATTGTAAGTCATTCTGGATAACAGCTAAATGAGTCACATAAAAATGCAAATTCAGTGCCACTCAAAGTAAGAGACGTTTTAATATTTTGCAGAGAGGGAGGGCTGGTGCTTTTCTTTTAGAGCTATATGTATGCTCTTCTTAGACAGAGAGTTGCTAATAATGCTGTTAACGCCATAAAAAGTGACAACGGACAGATGAGGCACAAGCTGTACTGTATGTGTGTGTGTGTGTGTGTGCCCTTGTACAGCTATCTTTGTAAGAACCAATTTTTAGTCATTTGAGTTTTACACTTTTTTTGAAAGTGAGGACATTTTGGCTGGTCCTCACTCTCTGACAGGCCTTTTAAGGGCATTTTAAGGATTAAGACCTGGTTTTAGAGTTAGGGTTAGAATTAGGTTCAGGTTAAGGTTAGGGTAAGGGTTACGGTTAGGCATTTAGTTTTGATGGTTAGGGTTGGGGTTAGGGGCTAGGAAATGCATTATGTCAATGAGTGTCCACACAAATATAGCTGTACAAATGTGTGTGTGTGTGTGTGTGTGTGTGGCTGTGTAGCTGTTGGTCTGAAGATGTGCTGCTCACATTGGCCTTCATTTATCAAACGAGCGTATGCCAGAAAAGAGGTGTACGTTGATCGTACGCCCATTTCCACGCAAAGCTCGGCATTTATCAATTTGGACTTGAGTGTTGGGTACGCTCAAATCTCACACCAAGTCTCACCTCATGTATGTAAGTTTCTATCAGCGTGGACTCGCAGTGCAGTGTAGTAAAAATGATAATTAGGTAATTAGAGATAGTTCAGATGGATAGATTCCAAGACAGTTTGGAGGTGGAATTGAAAATGTTAAATGTCATATCCTATAATAATAATAATAATAACTATTATTATTATTATTATTATTATTATTATTATTATTATTATTATTATTATTATGTTAAAATAATAATATCATTTAATAGTAAATAAAATCTATTATTATTAAGAAGAGTGTCTGCTTCATTTTGAGATAGCCTGGCTACCTACAGGTGACATAATTACAAGCAATTAAGGTTAATTTAAAGCAATGGGTAGCCTATAATCGACTTACCTCGTGATAGTAACATGCTTAGTGGCCAACTACTTAAACAAGAGCTAACAGTCATCACACCTTGGCAATGGCAGACCTGGCACTATTAGAAGACATCTATGCATCCGTAAGACACGAGAGGGGTTTTCAGGACCGCAAAGATTTCTTCATGGAAAGTGATGAATGGCTCCTAAGTCGGTTTGGTCTCCAAAGGCATCTCCTCCTCGTATTATGCAACAACTTGAAGACCCAGTTAAGGAGAGAAACCTGATGATCAAACGCCATACCTGTGCCAGTGCAGGTGCTCTCCACGGGGAGATCGGGGACAGGTCCAGTATTTCACAGCCCATTATCAGCAGGACGATGCCAGCAGTCTTGGCAGCTGTCAGGTCTCTTTCCAAACAATACATTGCTTTTCCTTATAATGAAGCTCAACAAACAGTGATTAAGAGAGAATTTTATGAGACTGCTGGGTTTCAAAGTGGAATAGGTCCGACTGATTGTTCTTATGTGTTTCTGAAGACACCATCAGTTAATGATTATGCATTCATCAATCGCAAAAACTATCACTTCATAAATGTCCGGATAATTTGTGATGCTGGTCTGTCCATTTTAAACATGGTAGCCCAGTGGCCTGGGGGGACGCACGACTTCTATATATTCCAGAACAGCAGCGTGGGGACACGGCTCCATGAGGGCGCACTGCAGGGTCGAAGTCATCTCCTTGGTGGATGTCTACAATATTATAAATATTCTGCAAGTATTAACATGACTTACATTTTGGTGTGATTAGGTGACAAAGGCTATCCCCTCATGGAGTACATGATTACTCTACTGGCCAACCAAGCAACAGAACAGGCCACCAAAGGTCTGTGACATTGTTTTGTACAACAAAATAACCGCATGCCATTTGATGATCTGGTGCAGCCAGAGGAACCCATGCCCAGAGAGCCATGTCCAGGACATCCCCATCTGTGAGCTTTACAAAGTAGGCAGGGCATCATTAATTGCTTCTGAAATGTAAGTTATGAACTACTAATTGTTTGGCAAGTGGGCTGTTCATTACAAGAAATGAACACTGCACAACATGTAGTACACTTATTTATTTTTAATGTAAAACAGAGGGAGATCCCAGAGGAGCCACAACACGCTCCTCTGTCTAGTGGCAGGCTGGGGTCCGGCTGTCCTCCTCCAGTAAGCACAGCAACAGGCTTTTTAGTGGTGATCTTTGAGTCAGACCATTTCTTCTTCACCTAAATGTAAAGAATTGCGATATAAGCTATTGGGCCTGAAGCTTTTTGTTTTTGTTTTTTTTTTCTTTTTTCACATTTGTGCAATTGTGGTACATTTAATGAATGAAATATTAAGACCTCAGCTGGAGTTTGTTTATCCACTCGGATGCTGTTGACCGCAGCAGTAATTTCTTTCCATACTGCAGCCTTCTGGCAGCTTTTGATGCCACTTTTCAGTCTGCCAAATAAAACCAACTTGTTCCATTGGACCTCTGATGTGAGCATTTCAATCTCTGCTTCAGTAAAGTTTTTTTTTCTTGGTCATCTTCCATGTCGTAAAATGTAGGGGCGAGACATCTGAACTGAGAATATTTATGAGAGTGGCATTCAACTTACGATTGTTTTCAGCTGCTGATTTATCAACACCCAATCGTCCGTATGCTATGATTGGCTGTCCTACGAAGGTTTAGTGAATCACACATGAAACCTGGTGTAAGATGATTTTTACGCCTGGATCTACACCAGTTTCTACACAGGACTGATAAATGATGGCCACTGTGGGGTCACAAATCTTACTACTCTGTCACATTGTGGGGACTTGCCTTCCTTGTAAGGACAAGACACAAATCCCCCAAATAGACACAAGAGACTTGGGGAAAAGACATTTGTTACAGTCAGAATAATGGAAGGTTTAGGTTTAGGTTAATGTTAGGGTGTTCACGATTAGGCAAGTAGTCATTTTGGTTATGGGTATGATTAAAGTAATTGATGCAAGGCCTAGTCCACATGTATGTAGGTATTTTATTCCCCCTTCTCTAATTAAATAAATTAAAATCCCTACCACCCAAACACTGTTTTAAATCTACCTCCCTAGAACTTTAAACTCAAAAACACAGTTGAAAAGCCATCAAGAGCATGCCAAATCAACAGGTGGCGATATAACCCTGACTCTAAACTCCTAACCCTGAACCTGTAGATATGGACATGGCAAGTCTAGCACCAAAAGTCATGGAAACATAGCCTTTTGTGTGTGTGTGTGTGTGTGTGTGTGTGTGTGTTTGTTTCACTATGTTTGTGGGATCCAAAATCGGTGACAACTATACTTGTGGGGTCCAACAGCTTTGTGGGCACCAAAGTGCTAAAACTTCCATGTTAAAATGACTGTTTGAGGGTTTAGACTTGGCTGTAGGCTCAGTGTAAGGGGGCATCTAGTTGTGACGGTTAAGGTTACAGCGAGGCCATGTTAGGACAAAAACTCTCCTCCAAAAAGGGATTAATCCTTCCTTTTCATTAAAAAAAGAAAAAAAAATCTGAATTCATAGGACAACATTTTGAAAATGATATTCTTGTACATGGATGCCAGACCAGTAGTTGGCGAAATAACTTTGGAGTAACACTCTACAGAAGGACAAACACAGGTCGGTCGTTTGCAGTTGTTGTTATTGCTGTCCTCCTACCCACGCATGGCGATTTGACCGAAAACATAACAGGCATGCACAATTCGGGGTCATGACGTGACTGTTCTCATGGTATCTGTACATCGCCTGTTTCCTCTGCAATAGTAGTAGTAATGCAGTTTCAATAGTTAGTGTTTTCAGGCCCTGTATACCCTGTGAACGAACAGTCAAATGCAAACAATAGTTTACTTCTTTTGTTGAACATGTTCCGCTGTAAACAGCCAATAAGATGTTAGCAAATGTATTATGTCAGTGTCTCCTCCATGGGTGTACAATGATCTATTTGTGGGTTTGTTAACATGTCTGTGAGCCTGTGTGTGTGTTTGTATGTGTGTGTGTGTGCCTGGAAATTGTGTATGTCTCTGATGGGAATGACTTGAAACACTGCTCGCACAATCACACAAACCTTTCACTGAACACAGAAGTCTCAGCAGTAAAAGAAGTCTTATGTGCCTCCTTTTCTTTTCTTACACACATTTGAGGCACACAATGGAAAAATCTTTCATCACTCGGGAGATATTTAAATGCAGAATAACACAATATCAATAGTTTAGACTAACTCCAAATGAGTCTTTAACACCTCGGCTGGACCAAATAACGCCCTCTCTCAGCTTGTAAAAACCGAGCTTTCTTTCCTCTGATTTGAAATTCAAAGTGATTTTGATTTTCTTGGACAAGTTGGACAGTTGTTAATTAGTTCATCTTATTTAATCACTTCGGGAAGATCAGAAAGAAACCTGCATGTCAGTGTTAATCACAGTGTCTTCTCATCTTTTTTGTTGCAGAGGTTGTAGCCTCATTGCAGAGACATTTTTGTCACCTTACAGTCTGTTGACAGCAGAATTTTTAGACTTCAACACTAATTACTCCCAGGAGAGCAATGCGGTCTGGCAAAGTCAATAACATTCAAACATAGTCACTGTGTCATAAAAATGCAAAAAAATAACTGCCTGCTATTGTTTGTTCCAACAGGGACCCAAAGGAGCAAACTTGCTCATGCTCTGTGGACAAAAGTTTCTTGATTGTTCTGCCCCCATAGCTGTGTGAAGTTTTGTTGTGGGGCTGTTTTTCTTTTGTACTTGGTCTCTTTGACTCAATCAAGGGAAACCTTAATATATCAGGGGAAGGGCATTTTACAGGAAAGGTTCCCAGCCAGGAGGTGGACCGGACCTTGCATGCAAGATGATTTTCATCTGGGGAGTCATCACAGAAACAGTTTGGAGAAGTGCAGGCATTTTGAAAGAAATACATTGCAGGTCGTTGGACGAACCATCTGTCTGTTGTTGTCTGTCATGGGCAAATAGAAACAATGAACCAGGTGTCTAGCAGAAGAGTGCCACCAGTAGGGCCAGTTGGTAAATCTAACTGCTGAAAGCAGTTGGCATAGGAATAAAAACAGCATTTGCATTAAAAAAGATTCCCTCACCATTTTTTGCTTTTCTTTCAATGCAGAAATATTCTTTAGTTCAGATATAACTGATGCTGGTCATCACACGACGTCGCATCACACCTAAACCATGGTTAGTCTGAACACAAACACATAGCTTGAAAGCCTGACAAGATAGATATGTATGATCAAATTATCACGTGGCCTCACAAATCCGGCAGTCTCGCGAGGTAATGTTAGAAAATTCCAAGGGGTCACTGGATAAATATGAAAGGTCATGACATAAGTATATATTCTCTAACAAAAACCTACATTTTCCTACTCTGATTGGTAACTTTTATGTCTAAAAATATTACACAATCATAGACACATACAGCTGGTGATGATGGGTTGCCAGCATTCCCTTGTTTCAGGGGGTCACCACCAAAAATAGGCTGGTAAGCACTGTTTGTGGTGAAAATTAATTTCCAGTTTGATGTGGAAGAACTTCAGTGGCCTGCAAAGAGCCACTCGACCCCATCTGCATGTATGCTCAGTATCAGTGTTTGGCCTCATTACAGCTGTGGGAGTGTAGCCAAGTTCCAACATTTGAGCAAAACCTGAAACCAAAAGATTAGAGGCTGATAGAGAAGCACATTAAGGCCAAAGGTTTTAGAACAAAATATTCAGAAATTATACATAGGTGCAGTGTTCAGAAGTCAACAACTTTTGGCCTTGTAGTTTATTTGTTTGAGCAACAAATCTTGGAAAAATGTGCAGGGAAGGAGCAATAACAAAATGGGGCACTTGCTTTGTAAAAGCCTCTTGCACCATGAAAAAGAAAGAAATTCAAAAACCTCTCTGTTTGTTGTTTTTTCCTGCGCCCAAATGACACGCTTCCTCCCTGAGACATGAGGGAGTTTCATCATGTGCCACTCAGGAGTTTTAGTGAGTGTTCACGGTACATTTACCTTCCCAGATGTCAAGCTGCGTTTGTCATGCATGTAGCACCGAAAAACACAACTCAACCTTTTTACACTACACAAGCGTACACTTCTGTATAACACCACACTGCTTCTGCCATCTTGCCAGGAAGGTAGGTGACCTGTCTTCTAATATAAAAAGAATCTCCTCCCCAACTTTGTGTGTGTATAAATATGAACCATTTGTGACGTGCTTATGAATGTTGAATGAATGAACATCATCTCATTCCACTGATCTCTATGCACACACACTGGTGTGAAATGTTTCACTTGCATCTTCAAAGTGGGCTAAAAATAGAAACCAGCACAGAATTCATGCTGTTGTGCATTTGTCTTTAAACAAATGCTCTTTTTTAAGATACATATTTTTAGAGTCTCACTGGATAAGGACAAAAAAAGGACTGATAAACACTGATTTGTAATCACTTAAATTTTACTCATGCTTTTAAAACAAGAAGATTGAGTTTATCTGTCAGCTTTGCAGGGGTTAAAATGGAGATCTGTTTGATTCATTTACTCCATCATTATTGTCCTTAATTCACAGGTTTGGTGAGCTTGTTTTAAATAATACATATTTTAGATTTGACTTGAAAGCTTTACCAGGGAGTAGGACCTCATAGAACTATGAAAAATACTAAAGTGGAACTCCTGAAAACAATATTTCTGAACAAAAGATCTCAATAGCTAAATCTGTCAGGTCAGCTTTT
Organism: Naso thynnoides; assembly: GCA_029783665.1. NCBI lineage: Eukaryota > Metazoa > Chordata > Actinopteri > Acanthuriformes > Acanthuridae > Naso > Naso thynnoides. The sequence continues at coordinate 27,659,902 of JAQLOL010000023.1, forward strand.
TTTCTTAAACTGGAAATCCAGATTATTCTAACCAAAGGTGACTGCCCCTGCATCTGCTGCCCCAGCAATTAATGAGATGGGTCTCAGGAGTCACTGAGGCAGATCCCCCGATAGAGCTGTCCACTTTATCTTAGCCTGCATGGAAACGTTGCGGGCCAGACAGTGATTTAGTGCCCAAGCTTCCTGGAAAGGTCACAGCTTCCTGTACCACACCACAGGACCTCCCTTACTGTATCCACCAAAGACTAATGGGGGCTGACTCTGCATGCTCCACAGCTAACATTAACATTTTTCTTTTTTGACATGCTTTAGGTTTCTTCACACTTAAGATATGGTTTTTCCTACAAGCCACTGGGACACACTCCAAGAAACACGGCACTTTAACAGAGGTGTACTGTAACTTGTTTTGGGAAAGTGGGGATACTTTCTCACCTGAAGTTTATCTTGTCTTCAACAACAACAATATTGTTATGTGTTAGTTTCCACTCATGATGAGCTGTATAAGCTGTGTTGAGTGCATATGTGCTGCAGAGCGTAGTGCAGGGAAACAATTCAGTCTTATTGTGCGTGCACATTTTGTAAATGCATATGCAATAGTACATAATTGTATCACTAAAGTGACCCAGTTTTGTCATTTGAAAGATGAAACAAGTGAGTGCAGCACACATGATCCTTCTGGAGAACAGGAAAGGTAAGAGCATAACAATCATGACAGGTTTGGGCAAATTAAACAGAAACTCTAACCAACAACAAGCTTGTGTTTGTCAGCGACCTCTGTCAAGGCATTCCATTGCAGGATAACTCAATAAGTGCTAGCATCTTCCAAAATCATCACAAAAATGATTAGTAGGATTGACAGCAACTCATTCATTACATAAGGCAGTTGTATTCATATGACTTAAAACCCCAGTCACACTAAATTCACATCAATGGACACATCATAGAAAGCTGACTGTTGTGTTGCCTCACGCTACCTGTTTTTGGGCCAAAAAGTTGCAGTTAAACCTGTCACAAAGACTAAAGCTGAAAACAAGAGAGCATGTACGTTCTGTGCTTGCATGAGAAGAAATAACTAGCAGGTGGCGGGAGAATGTAACTGTCGTTCAAAAGGGGAAACCAGGAGAATTAAAACGGTGGACATGCAAATCTTTGTTCTGATGAAGCAGCGTTGGCTTACTGCTTTGCTTATCACTCACCACTTACTTTTGTCTCCTTTTGTGTACTGATTTGTTAGCTGAGTGGCCCATCACAATGATCTCTTTCATCCATGGGCTCCATTGCTGATTCAACATGCTTCACAAGAGCCACCAACATGGGACGACTAGTGCCAACAGTGTGGGACACACAACAAAAATAGGGTTATGGATGTTCACTCACAGCCCAACACTAGAGTTGGCCTGGTGTGTCAGGGCCACGAAAGACCCCTATCCAGTTACTCTACTGAAACAAGACAAAGCTGTCTGTGCAGAAATCTGATGAAGCAATTTGACTTTAACATATCAGCTTTGGTGACAGTATGAGATGTCACAGTGATAATGTGCTATTAACATTGACATTCAGCTTCTGCTGCTGCTCCTCCGCTGTTCTGTTGTAGGAGTCTTGTTCATGGCAGCGAGGAGGGCAAGTTCACTCCCAGCACACTCATCAAACCACTTACGTCAAGCCATAAAATGGGGACAACTCTCTGGCTTTTAAGAGGAAAACCCTCTCAGGAATGCTTTGCAATCCATTTAATGTAATGACCATGAAACACACACGCACGTCCACACACACACAGAGAATGTTATGTGGTAATTCTATAGTGGCTAAATGAGGCTACTTACAAGGTGCTGGTTAGGAAAAGTCTTGATTGCACTGAGATCTTTGCAGTACCTCAGGCTATATAATCTCCACTGCAAGCGTGAATGGTTCATAAATTTTAAAGGTTTGAAACTGTTTAGGAAGGAAACCTAAACAATCAACTTGTACCACTTCAGAGAAACACGTGCATTTTTGGAAACATTTCTACAGAGACTAGAAGTATGCTCATATTTTGTGAATTCAAAGCATCGTGTAAATGAGTTGACCTTGAGTTGACATCAAAGGGTCTGTAGCGATTGACCACTGCTGTTTTATCTCCATCTTTGATCGGCTGCCATCGATCCCAGCTGCCTGTTAAATGAGCAGGGGACACCATTTATTCTGCTGCCTCTTTCATGGGATATAGATCAGTCGTCTGGGGTCATGTGAGATGGCCTCTCGGGGAGATTTGACTGTAGAGATACGGAGGAAAGCGATTAGACTTTTCTTCTGAAGATGACGTATTTGACACTCTGCCCAAAGAAAATTCCTACACTTCAACTGAGTCTGTTGACCCTCAGTAGCCGCTGCCAAAAGGAAAGTTTAAAAAAAGGTTGTAAATTCAATTTATCTTATTCTTTAAAGATTGATTTAATTCAAGATGTTTTATCTTTTCAAAGACCTTCTGCATTAAAATATTAAACTTGTTTGAGAGTTAGTAATCTTTTTTTTTTGCAGGTAAGATAAAATATAAGTAAGATGTTTAAAAACAGAAGTATGAATATCTTTTCTTCAATTAACAATCATAAATACGAGTATGACTGAAATTATGTGTTTAAGAGAGAGGTAAATCAAAAAAAGAAAAAAGTTTTAGTAATTTTGACCTTGCATTAAACTTCTGAAATATTTGATAGTCAGATAGCATTTTGTTCTTTTCTTGATTTTTTTGTGCTAGTTTGAAGAATTTTTTTAAAAATTTACTTTTCACTTAACAAAATTATTTTTGGCCTATTTTCTCAATTGCATTATATTTGTTTGATTTTCAAAGAGAACTTTTTTGCAATATAATATATGCAACATTTTGTTACTGAGGGATGCTTTCAGAGAAAGCAAAAGGAAATCTTTACAGAGTTTTCTGTATCATGTTATGTTAATATCTCTGTGTGTAGCAAAGTGTGCGTGTACAAAATGTTAAGGTGTTTGTCAAAGCCGGCAGACATGTGAATGTGACCATGTAAGCGTCTGCACGGAGCTGATAGCGCTCTCAGCTTGAGCCCGCGACAGACAGCTTTTAAACTTTGATACAGAGGAACCAAGTCCCACTATTATCTAAAGCCCAGAAGCATGCTTCGCCACTCACACACCCTCGTCACATCCTGCCAATCGACAGGGTCAAACTTTTCAAAGAGACCCCCCACGAAGACGCGCTTTCGCCTTTCCCTTGTCTCTACTTTTCTTCTTTGACACTCTGCTTTCTAGTTCATGGGCATGAGAGAGAAAGCTGATCTTTAAAGAACTTAGTCTTCTTTGACTGATTTGAAAACTGCAACAAAACACCAGCAGGTACGGATGAACCTGGCTGACGTTATCTGGTTTCACAGAGAGCATCGGCAGTACTGCTAGGCTGCCAGATGAAAAAAAAAAATAGCACGGGGAAAACGCTGGAATTTCACGTGCACAGCCATGCAGTTTTGAATCTTCACTGTGAGTTTTGAAAGGTTTTTATGGTTCCTGGATCATTAACTCGCTCAACCTATAAAAGACCTCATAAACCTTTTAAATTAGATTGCTTAGTTTGCACATGAAATGATGCGGCACCTCATGCTTGGATAGGACTTTGTCTTTTGCACTGATAAGCAACATTTTGCTGCAGGTTTAACAAGTACAGACTCCCTCATCATCTAATATTTGGATGGAATACTGATTTTTTTTTTAAGTTTTCAGTCACTCCTGTTGATTTCTTTGGGGAAAAAATACATCAGATGACGATGTTTAAAATAATGTATTGAACAACTACTGTTTAATATGAGCATTATAGGTCTCACAAACATAGCAGTGACTGGCTGCACCAGGAATCTATGGGAGGTCTCCACATGACAGAGTCTGTCTTTTCTTCTCCCAGGCTGTCCATGGAATGCCTCATTAACTGCCTCGAGAAATCCTGATTATTTTGGTCCATGTGTGAGGATTGTTAGCAGGATGGGATCGCAGTGCAGGTCATCATCAAATCTGCTCCCTGTTGAGTCTACACACCTGACAGGGACAAAATTCACAAATGAAAGTAGAAAAAAAATCTTCTTGAGGAAAAAGAAAGAGATGATGAAGCAGGGCTGACAGGTCAGGTCAGCGTCAGCATCAGCAGCAAGATAATTGGGTTCCCAGCATGAAATTAATATGGTTAGGATCAGGTCCTGCTGTGTCCTGGTCCCCACTAATCCTGCCTGTTGTTTTCCAGGAAATGGGCTTTGCACTTTTTCTGAGGTGTGATATTTTAATTCCTTATGGTAGATAAATACCAAGAAGAAGTAACTTTTCACAGTTTAAAGCCAGCATACACTGCATGATTTGAGCCCATATCTGACTCGCTTTCAACACATACGACTAATTTTGTTTTTTTGCATGTTGTTTGCCGTGCAGTGTACAGGGAGGAGCGAGAGCTGAGAAGCTGGTCCCGACCCGTCATTGAATGATCGGATGAATTTCTGACATGTCAAAAATTTGTGGTCAGCTGTCACCAGGCTTAAATAAGAATTATAATCAAAATAATTTATTAATGACCATTCAGCCCAAACGGGTGGGTTTTGCAGTTGGTACAGCAGGATATAGGTTCAGATCATTGTGTCTGAACAACAACATAGAAAGCAGCAACACACGACTAGGACATCAAACAATATAAACAAGATAACACATGACAAAAACACAAACAATAAGCAGCAGATGGAGTCAATTTACCACAATCAGTTCCTTTTTTCTCACTGTGCCTGCATGAAGAGGCAAACAGAGCGCTTGAAGGTGCAATGGCACACGATGCATCTAGTGGATGGAAGATACGGAGGCCAGGTTGGTCGAACCTTGACTGTGGCAGCATGTCTGTGCATCGT
>JAQLOL010000023.1:27723385-27740042 GCA_029783665.1 Naso thynnoides
GTGTGCTGCAGCCTCACACAGCGATCTAGCATTAGTTGCTAAATGGTTAGCACTGAATGGACATTAAAACGAAAATGATGGAATACAATTTCTGTCTGCAAAGTTCACGAGTAATACCCTGCTCGAGGATCTACTAGTTTCGGCTACCTGCCTGTAAGCAAACCTGTAAGAGAGACTGCTTGCACAAACACTCTGTTTTAACCATGTTTGTCTATGTTTTGAGTCACGCGCTAACGTGCTGTATTGTCGGCTGTCTGCTGATGTTGCATATCTTTTGGGGAGTATGTTAAGACATTGAAAACACAGTTTAAAATTCTGCCCCCATGGCTTAGTAGTAAGTGCTGCGTCCCTGTGCAGGACAGCTATGTGGCTGGACCAAATGTTGTCACGTCTTTGGTAATAGCAAGTCTCGGGTAGTTTGCACAATAGAGCTGCATGTGTAAAATGACCGAAGTTGTCCTTTAAGGTGTGTATCCTGGAATGGCTGCGCTGCGCATTTGCTTCATGCTCTGTCGCTCGTTAACACCCACTGGCTACGTTTCAGAGCGAGTCACAGTAATGTAGGATGAACGGGGAAGTGCAAAGAAATTTAAAAAAAAAAAAAAAAGATTGTAATGTTGGCGTAGGAACGTGAACCAGAACAGATTCTGGTGATGACACAGCTCTCTGACTGTCAAATATATATTCAAATACCAGGGCAGAAAACTCAAAGTAGGCCTCGTTTGTTAAATAAATTAATTTTATGAAAATCAGCACAATCCTCTAGTAGTCCATCTTTTATTAACTGTAAAAATTCCGTATGTGGACTGATATTTTATATTTGCTGATATTGGGTAACCCGATATACAAGCCAACAGGTGAAAAAGAGGAGTACCGGCACTTATTTTTTCCACTTGAAGCACTGGTTTTTCAAGAAGTAAATTTCAAAAAGGATTAGTAAATTATCACACTCTGTTTGAAACAGCATCCCGTATTTTTGGACTTGTGGTTTTAATTGTAAATATGTACAATTAAGGCTGTCAAAGTTAACACGATAACGAGTTAATACAAATTCCTTTTAACACTACTAATTTTCTGGACGGGCCATTAACGAGCGCACATTCTTTGATTTTGACAGTCGACCCACCCTGTAGTTTGGGAAATCAGGAAGCAATGCAGCAGTAACATTGTGACAAGCAGAAACAAACCTCCTTAAGCAGGAATGGATAAAGAGGGGGGTTCTAAAATGGCAAATTCAGCTTCAAAGCCCTGCCAGATAGCTCTCTCGACAAGACCAAAGTTATCTGCATTTACTGTCGATGTGAATTAAGTTACCATGGGAGCACGTCCTGTCTCAAGTGCCCCTTGCTGGCCAAGCATAATGGTATAGCTGATGCAGAGAGCCCTCCTCCCCCCTCACCAAAGGCAGCTAATGCTGGAGAGTTTTTAAAAATAATTCCATTCGCATTTTTTTCATTGTTGTTGTTTTTGCATATCATTCAGCCGCATTTGGCTCCTATTGAAAGCTTAGGCTAATTACTTAAAGTACAAACATCTTTTTCATCATCATTCTACATATAGGCCCCATACAAAGTGTGTAAGTGTGTATGTAAAGAATTACATGAAGGGTCAAAGATAATCATATGTCATGGACAGATTTTTAAAGAAACCATCAGTCTGAACCATCGACATCTTGGTTGCGGAGATGGAGACGGACAAAGAGAAGGAAGGCTTTATTGAGCTACAGAAAAGAAATAGAAAAAGAAACCTGCATACTTGCAGAGAAATTGTATAGCTTGAGAGTTTGAGAGTGGCTGCTGAACTGAATAAACTTACAATTATGTACTGGCAAAAAAAAAAAAAAAAACACAGAAGGACCCACATAAGGAGGATGCATAAAAATAAATCAGACACTGGTCTGCAGGACTGACTTTCCAAAACTGTCCAGCCAGGGATGGCTGATCAAAATCATCATCTTGTTCCTTGAGTGTTTGATTATTTTTTCAAGTGGTGAAAAATCTTTTCTTCAACATTTTTAGAATTAGTGTTATTGTTAAATGAAAGAGGGTAGCAGTTTTTTTGTTACAGGGCTGATACTCAGATTTTGTATTCACAGTCTCACAAATTACATGTACAGTTCAGCCCTGTACAGATACACTGCATGTACATTAGATTTATGAATAACCAATTGATTAAGTTCAACTTGGGATGTCACTTCTGATTATGCCGTCTCGAAGGTCGATGCAGCAGATGGTCCAGATGTTCCAGTGTAGAGGAATTGTTCTGTCTGCTTGAATTTAAAAAAAAGTTTCACAACTGTACACTTTGAGAAAACAGACTGTAATGTTTGTTGAAAAGTCTGAGATGCTGGATATGAAAAGTAGCTTTAACCTTTTTAAAAAAATAATAGAACAGACATAAAAAATAGAAGCCTAATGGTTGAAGTTTAGCTTAATGCATAAAGTTCGGAGACAGATTTAGATTTCTGTTACTTTTGAACAACCTTAAATGCTGATTTAAAGTTGTGTGGCATGATGTCACTTTGCACTTTTGTGCTATTATGAATTGTGTTTTAAATTAAGAGCCACTTTTGCAAATAAAATTTTAAAAAACTGGCCAGTATGAAAATAGATGAAACTGTGGCTGTTGGGCGTATTTCAATCCACAATGCACCACCTCTAATGATTCATCTATGCTTCAGCAATTCCGTTTCACCCTCAGTGTTTGCCTCAGCTTCTCATTTTGACTTCCTTTGAGAGGGTTTCAAAACCACATTAACACTTTTTAGGGAAAAGAAGTTCTTTGTAGCAAAAGCTCAAAGAGAATAGCTTTAACTCTCTTCCAGTGCTTTGCTTACTGTATGCATGAACCTCATGAGTTCTGGAGGTTTAGTTTCCAGCTGTCAGAAAGCAGATTGTTGGCCGTTCATGCAGCACAATAGTTCAAATGTGTGATTTTACGAGTTACCTAGGCTTTTTGTATCACCTTTATTTCCATTTATTATTGAAGTGTGAACTTGAAAATGCTGTTGTTAAAAAAGATTTGATAGACTGTTAAGAACCTTCATTCAAACACGTGAATAGATATATTTGTAGAAGAATCATCAGCTTTGTGGCTTTCATTACATGTTCAAATAAAGAGAAAACCTCACATGGCATAAAATGGGGACCAAAACTAAAAAAAGTCCCGGAGTGATGAAAAACTCAAATTTGTGTCTTTCTCCCATCAACACTCATGCTTCTACCAAGTCTTGAATTATGTAGCCTGGCAGACGAAGATGAAAAAATATTCTGGAAATAATTTGAGTTCGGAAAAATGCATCCAAACTCGACAAGACAGACAAGAAATGCCTCTGAAAAAGTTTTGTAACATTCCTAAACAGCTGAAATATTGCATCATCATATAAAGCAGGGCAAAACAAGTGAAAAATCCAAGTGGGATCAATTTTACTCTATTGTGTTAAACGTAAATATTTATCACAATAAAATATTTGATATTTCTGCAAGTTTAAAGGTCTGAAGTAGTATTTCCAAAGTATCTTACTGCCATGTTGTGACTTGTGGCTTCAAACAGGATGTATGCAGGACATAACTGTGGGAGGAATTTGATTGGCGAGCATCCGAATACACATTGCACATTTTTAAAGCTGTCTATCTGCCTATACCTGCCTAAATCTGGATCTATCTGTCCTGCTTTCTCTGATAAATTTTAGCTCTGAGCCGCCTGAAATATGAATTATGATTGACAGGTAGATGTCATGATATGACTTGTTTAAAACTGGTTGGTTCTCCTCTACGTAATCACATGGCAGATTTTGTTTAACATGGATAAAAAATGATAAACTTTAATGTAAGAGTACAAAGAAATTGGATATGATCCTAAAAGGTTAAAAAATCATTTTTTCATTTCATTTCATCTTGACTTTGAATTTTATAGTTTATTTACATTAAAAAAAGAAACAGTGTATGCGTTCACTAGTGCAAACACCCATTTTTTGTCTGTCTTAATAAGATAAAAGAGGTTACCCTGCCCTGGAACTTATTAAATGAGGGTTTGGCTGCTGGAATGGTACTTTTACAAGCCACTGAGTAAAAGCACAGAACTTGAGTGAAAAGTATGCTGCTTTTCATCTTTACACTGCAGCAGCCTGATAAACCTTATTTCATTCCTCCAAATCAACCACAAACCTTATTTTCAGAGACACATAGAGAAAACCCTTAGTAGCACTGAGCTATAAATGGGTTCAAATATGAACACTGAGTCATCTCTAACAGGGAAAAGTTGCCTATACGTAGCAACATTAAGTCTGTTTGTGATTTGGAGTGGAATGATCTGACACTCACTGAAGTGCACTTTGCCTTCTTCATCTTCCATCTCTGTGGCCATTTTCCCTCAGCATCTTTTCCCTCTGCTACTCATTTTGCTATGTGACTTTCTGCTCATTAGGAGCCAAAAAGGGTCGCAACCTTGTCACACACTGTACTGCTCATGTCAGACTCACAATGAAAACTTCTGTTATCAGGGTTTTTGTAATATTTTGTGTGGGATACATTCATTAATCAATATAACTTGTTGTCTTGTAGTCATGACACTCAGCAGAAAAATAAAGTGGTATCTGCTCATCTGGACAGTTTTTGGTTTATTGTGCTGAGGTTTCAAAAATGTCATCATCTCTAAAATCTCTTCTCTCACTCTAAAACAGTAGAGTGACAGCATCATTTGAAATAGTTTCTACTATTTGAGAAATAGTCCCAATGAAAATGGTTTACAGTGAGTTGTTTTTTTTTCCTTTTTTGGGGGGGGTGGTGGAGGAAACGCTGTCTTTCATAATTTTGAGGAGCATAAATTAAAACCCTTTCATCTATATTTTGGGTGTTGAGATGGAATTTCAGAGAAGAAAACCTCAAAATCTTTGCAGAAAAAGTGAAATCAATTTGCACAACTTGTTACAGTAAAATGAGAGGGGTCTTTCTCCTGAAATCGATGCTGAAACCGTGGAAATCTGTTCCCCCAAATAAAACAAACAAACAAAAAAGCCTTCAAAAAAGCTTTGGTTGGAGGTGTTATTGCTCTTTGGTTGTCTCTGTCCCATTCTTGTGAGGGCACTAACCCGGGAACATAATGAGAACATTTCTTTACATCTGGCACAAAGATCCACGTGGACTCAAGGATAAACGAATACGTTTAAGAATTCACGTTTATAACGACAAAAAATCAGACAAAATATTAGGATAAAATGATGATGACTTTTTTGTATTCAAAAAAGTCAACTGTAAAATGACATCATAACCTTCTTATACAGTATGGCTTTATTGTTTCTAATGAGCACATCATCAGTCAAAAATTAATTATAAGTCAGTCATGTTTTGAAATATTCTCATTCTTTTGCTTTTACATGCAAAAGATTTGTTGCACTTGTGACCATGAGCGTTGTCAATATGGCCTCCAGTGAAGTACGACCAGCTTTTTGAGTGTTTAGTTTGTGTGTGTTTGATAGAGAGGTAGATATCTGACCCCACCCGTCACACACATGACATCCTCCGACATCTGCGTCGGAGACGAACGTCTTCATTTCTCCAAAACCGGCAGCATAAACTCGGAGTTTAACGATAATTATTTAGCCACGGGGTCCGTTTGATTCCAGGTTCCCGTTCCCATTCCGGGTTGTAATTGCACTTTTTATCATAACTGTCAAAATCATTCATATTAGGAGGGCTGAGCTGTTATATATAGTGCATTTGAGATGTAAGAGTCTTCTTGTTGTCTGTAATTAGGGCTGTAGAGAGGATAATGGGAGCTAATGGATTGCTAGACAGCAGCACCAAAGTGCCAAAAAATCAAAGGAAGACAGTGAATTCCCTCATGAAATATGCATCAATGACATCGAAATAAAGACCAAAGGCAAGCTGTGTTTGTTTGGAGAATGGGGTGGAGGGCTAGTTGAAGTCACTTGCACAACACGCCATATTGCCTTCCCTTTTTTTAACATTCACACCAGCTGTTGATGGAGGCATGAAGCGGCTTTGATCAGTGAGGGGAGGTGTGCGAAGGTTGACATTGCAGATGTGGACCTGAAGGCGACTCAGACTGCCGGCTTGATTTATTTATTTGTTTTTTATCAAGGAGATTTGATTTCTGAAGCTATTTGGAAAATAAAGATGTTTTTTTTTTTTAGCTTTGTCTTCAAAAAGTAGCTTCACCAACTTAGACTTTTAAAAAATGAATAGTTGTGATTTCCAGAAAGGGTTTTTTTTTTTATGAGCTGGCTCATACTTTTAATAATCTGATCACCCATACTGACCCTTTATATCTGCAGGTGGTAAATATAGAACAGCAGAGCACCGTTCAAAGCAATACATCAATCTAACAGACTCCAGTAAACAATGAAAATTTCATGAATAACTGCCTCCAATTGTTTCCCTTGTTGGAGTCTCCAGATCTATCAATAAACAGCTGAATATGAAGCTGTCTGTGCTGATATTTACTCCTCTGCAGTCCCTCGGTAAACAGATGTCAGTGAGCCGTTAAATTCTTCTCACTGCAAACTCAGTTTGACAAAACTGCAAACTCCAAAAGTCAGCATTTGTGCAAGGCGCCTTGGGAAGGAAATTCAAATGGAACAGTTGATGCACCTGCGACTGAAGCTGCTCATTGTCGTCACTAATTTATCACCAAGTTCAGGCAGCACAGGTGCTCAGACAGAACACAGAGTCCTGCTGCTGGAGGAGCTGATTCACTGGATGTCTGCAGCTCAGTCACAGGAAACTTTTGAAAGTATTATAAGTTAGGAAGTATTTTCGGAAGTTTGGCTGAATTTATGACCGTTTAAAGAAAATTTTGTAATAATTTACTTATTCATATAACACATTATTTAAATACTAACTCTTGCCATTTGACAGCACAATCATCCACAACGAGAGAGAAAAAGATAGAATCATATTACACAGAAATAGTAACATTTTCTTGGCCAAAAATATTCAAAATATTTTATTTTTTTTTAAAGTAACGTTTTGTAAAAAATCAGAGTGTGCCTAGAAACTCAGTCTTTTAGTAAGACAAGGAAGGGCATCCTATTTCCTTAGGCTTCTTTCTTTTGTGACCCAAAGTTTTATTGATTTAAAAGCTTAGAAGGCCTGGAAAGTTTATTGGTATAGCATCATTCGGACAGAAGACAATTCAATGCTAAAAGAAATGTGCACTGAATAAATTAAAACAAATTAAAAGCTGCGTTTATAAGAAAATAAAAACTAAGAGCAAGTACAAGCAAAGTAGATAGTTAAAGATTAAAAAGAAGTTTGTGTCTTTTTTGGAAGCTGCAGCAATCAATAATGCTGTAACCTCTGATTTAACAGTTTTATAAGAACTTAAGTATTCAGGAAGTTTGCTTTACAGAATTGGACCATTGAAGCTAAAAGCTGCTTCATCTTGTGTAGTTTTGATCCTGGGAACACTGATGAAACCCGTCCCAGATCACTTGAAGGGTTGGAATGCTCCATAATGTACAGGTTAAATCAAAAATGTACTAATATAGAAGTTTTTTAACCATGTAGAAACTGATTAGAAGTGTGGACAATGTTATTCTGTTAAATCTGAACCCTTCATGCTCACAGCAGTTTGAATTTGTTATCATTTTGTTTTGTCTCATTTATTATAAATATTGTGCAAACCCGCGAGGATCGTTCAAAGCACTCAGTGTTTGATGTTGGGTTCAAAGGGGAGAATATGACAATGGTATTGGCACAATTGGCACCAGCACCGTATGTGAGGACTTCTACCACCTATTATGACCGCAGCCTACAGAGAGGCAAGCTACTACTGTCCGTCCAGCAAGAACTGAACCCTGAATTACAATTTACTGAGATTTTAGAGTCGGTTAGGATTTAATAAGTTCTAACAGATTCAGAGCTGGAGTTACACAGCAGTCAACTCGTTATGGGGATGTAATTGAAAGAGATTGTCACGGTCAAAAACCCTCTATGTGATGCTGTATGGTATTACATATTGATAGAAGAAGGAGGAGAAGAAGAAAACAAAGAAGAAAAAGAGGACGACCAGTTACAAGTCTGTTAGAATTCAATATCATTGATAAGCAAACGTACATGGTAAAAACATTTATTTTCATGCTGTCATTCACAGAAGTGATGCAGCTCGTTTGTTCATTTTAATTTCTGTAGGAAACAACTCTAAGTATGTAAATATGAGATTTTTTTTTTTCCCTTGGCAACAGTGGGCCTACATACTGTGTTAGACTGAGTTGGAAGGTTATTTGACAGACCCAGTGACTCAGCAACTGACTCAGAAATTTTGAGCCTTTAGTACTTATTCATAAGCAGAAACACGCACATTTATTGAAATATTTTCAAATTGATGCATTAACTTGACACTAGAGCTTTTGAACAGATCTCTGCTCTATTTAACCGAGTACGGCTTCCCTGTTTTGTGCCAGCTAAAGGTAGAGTCGAAGAATTGAAAACCAGTTCCAGTTGAGATCAAATTGCCTGATTCATCAAGTCTTCTGACAGACACATTGCAAACCTAAAAAAATCAGATTCATGTGTCTTCACAGCTGGAAACTTGCAGCAAGAAGGAGAAGGAATAGTTCAAATGCATGACCACACTTCACAAAGAATGAAAACAATGTTGCTGGCAAGAATGTCCACAAAAATATTGTTTTATGGTGGAAACACTAACAATATGCTGATATGTCTTCCTTCACAACGTGGGCTTAAATTAAAAAAAATGTCATGCATGTGATGCTTTACACAACTCACACTGATTCCCAACCGAGCAGCACATTCTTTACTGAGGGTAATTATCCTGTAATAATAACATTAGTGCCTCATGGGGAGGCTCTGCAGATTTTTCTGTGACTATGAAAACCTAAAATCTCTTGTATCATCTATTTTGGATGATAACAAAATGTTGCTACAGCTAGCTCTCCGGGTAATAACAAGAGATAATACTTCATAAACAGCCGCCTTGATGCTGGAAACGCATTTAGACCCACAGTTTATCACAGTAAACTGATTGGGAATCAGTAGAGAATCAAATCTGATGAGCAGGATCCATAATGGCACTGATATCGATAACATCTGATCAGTGTCATTCGGCTGTGAGAGTCGAGCTTTTCCAGGGACCACTTACTTAATATCCTGTTATTTTGTCCACCTCCCTCCACAGATACACTCACATGCACGTGGTCAGTGGGGTGTCTTCGAGAAAATCTAATTCTAGATTTAATTCTGCTTCTGTGAGCTTTGTTCCTTCAGGTACACATCTGCTGTTACCCATAAATTGAGCTTATGAATTATTGAAGTCCGTCCCGCTGCTCCGACCCTAAACTGTAATTAGTTTTGCCCAACAGTTCTCATCATGATACACTTTCTCGAGCTGCAGGAGGGAGGCAGGGTTGGTTCCTTTAAGACAGGAAATGTGGAAAGTGGAGGTGAGCAGAGTGGAAGGAACCAATGAGAAAGCGAGTCTGGGGAAACTGTTAGTGGCACCTTGGTGAGGAGAGTTGTGCTTTGGGGGCTGAGGAGGGGAGGTGTGGTTGAATTGCAGGAGGGGAGGCTCTCGAGAAGAAATCAGTGAAGAGGAGGACAGAGAGGGAGAGAAAGGGAACATCTATGCGCGTAAATGGGAAGACAAAAAAATATATACATCCCAGTCGCCGGCTACTCGCTGCCTTTTCAATGAGTGTTTATTCCACTTTTCAGAGAGCCAATTATCTGCTCCCGCATGAGTCATGGAGATCATTTAGGCCGGTAGCGTGCGCAGAGAATCAGCAGAGCTCCCTTCCGACCCACACACACACACACACACACACACACACACATACACACACGTTGAAGGGACTGAGCGCAGATGTGTTCGCATGCTTTAGGCAGGTGAGTGTGCTGATTTTTGTCATGACAATGCCGCGAGAGGTGACACTTTCCTTCTGCACTTATAAGCAGTTTGATTTGTGCTCTCCGCATGCTGCTCCGTACGCTTTTATTTCCAGGCTGATGTCTTAGTGGAGGAATATCAGACTCCTCTCTGGCTGCATCCATCTCTCACGCTGCTCCTCTCTACCCTTTCAAATTAAAATCCCTCCTTGTCTGCTTTGCGTGCTGTCTTCTGCTTCTCCTCTTCAATCTTTTTTCCCTTGTTGTGTACTCTTGTTCTCTTGCCACTGACAGGGCGACGTGTCACCGTGCGTGTTCCAGGCAAAACAACTCATTTCAGACACACAGTGCTTTCCACGCTGCAGCAGCTCACCTGCTGATCCAGGCCGCAGAGTGCAATGTGTGCCATGTTTGATGATCCAACTTCTCACCAGTCTGCTTAATGCTCACAACAATTAATGTGTCACATAATTAGTCCAGTGTTCAGCCTTTTCGACATTACTGGACGAGTAAATACGCCATGTGTAATGTTTGCATTTTCATTTCACTGAGGTGTCTTCACATCTTTAGAAGTCAGCACTCCTTACCTTACTCGCACTCCTGCTAGTTTATTTCAAACAGTGAGAACTCCATTTCACTTTTCAGGAAAGCACTACCCATGCCCAGAGCAGAGGTTACCAAACAGGTAAACCTGCGGTCCCGTTTGAGTGCTTTTGCAATTGCGATGAATCGCCTACCCGGCTGGCTTGGCTCTATTTCATACTATTGTCTGCTCAAGGTGATTAACTGCCTGCGCTTGTGGCTCAGATGATTTCTGCCTTGTATTGAAGGCTCGGCTGCAGCCGGCGGACGGGACTGTGCAAAGGGGGAGGCTGCCAGGATTGGAGGGTCAGCTGATCGGCTCTGAGGTGTGCGAGATTTATGACCCCACAGAACAAAGCTGTGTCTGCTGGGGGACCATAAACCATAAATCAGGCAGAAGTGGGTCAGATTGGGTCAGTGCTCATCTGCTTGCTGCTGATCTGCTCTCTTTTCCTAAAGGTGCTCCTCTGCCTTTTTTTTTTTCACCTGACTCTGTGGCACGTTAAGTGACTTTTCCCGTCTTTTCTCCAGAACAAGCAGAGCTGTTGAGTGAATTTATGCATCACTTGTTTCTTCACTGTGCAGTTAAACTCAAAAGATACTCAGCTGTCAGTCACACTTGCTAATGACTTTCTTTTTTCTATTTTAAAATGCCATTAGCTTCTCTAAGTGAATCACCCCTAATCCTTTTATTATCTGCAGCTCGGTTAACACCGTTGGCCTTTACTCTCTGCTCGTCTTAATCATCCTAATTATATCATGTTTGTCTTTTTAAAGGAGGCTGATGAGAATGAAATGGCATGTTCTCTTTCGTGCTGCAACTTGTACACAAGGCATTACACTGTGCTCCGTCTGATTTCCGTCTGTTTGATTCTGATCGCTGGTTTGACTAGTTTTGTGATTTGTCTTCCTGAGGGCAGCCCGAGCCAATGTGAAAAATTGATTTTCTGCAGAAGGATTAGCAGCGGGGTTATAGCTATAGGCATGCATTACATTACAGTGATTCACTCTGCATCTGCACACCAAAGTAGGCTAAACAAGTTCTTCATTAGCTGTTGCGTAAGACTGATATTTTGCATCGGCATACATAGGCGTACAGCAGACGAGTCTTTACTGCCGAAGCAGTGGGCGACCCGTATGGGAATAGATGCATAACTTGAAGCTGTGTTTTCAAAGTTCGGGCGGCTTGAGTGGAGAGATAAATAATCTCTGCCAGAAAGGTTGGATCTTAATTTATTTGTGTATTGTTGCACAAAGAGGCATTGCATATTGCTGCTGCTGGAAATCAAACAAATGCAAATGCTGGCAGTGGAATGGAAATGAATGCAAAACATCAGAAGTCTCTCAGTATGCCTGCCATAACAGTGGGGATTTGTACTTATGTTTACGACAACACTGATAATATTTTCTCTCATTTTAGGGCGAACAGGAATTAATTGTGAAGCATGCTGCGTTAATGTTTTTCCCTTTATTATGCTAATACCTTCCAGGTTTACAGTGCGTTAGATATGTGCGGAATTGTCACGTGCTCGCAAAGGTTTTGTGAGAAAAGAAATACATGACAAGTATGATAAAGGAAGTTTTTGTCAAATGTTTCCTAAACACATTTCAGATTCTTTCTTTTTATTATGGAAAGTGATAAACAGCACAGCTTGAAATGACAAAAAGTGACCTTTTCTGAGCTAAATGTTAATTTATACACAGTGTGAAAATGGCCTGAAATGATTCCAAAGTGTTTTGTCTGCCTTTGTGGCTTTTCACACATTTGCTTTACATTTTGTTCACAGTCATCCGAAGTTATTATGCAAAATTTTTGTTGTTATGAGGACTTTAACTGCCAGCTTTGCGGTAACTGGTTACCCAAATGGGATAATCAAGTCTCCAGAGGCAGCTATTAGGCCTGCGTGTGCTTTATTACTGCAGCCCATTGTCTTATTGTTACATTAGCTTGGATGTGACCAGGAACTTTACTAATCTGTTGTTTTGCACATTAAAATGATTCCTCCCAGCATTTCAGTGGCAGTATTATGTGATAAACCTGCAGTTTTTATGACTGTCTCAACAGTGAAGAGTAAATGATAAAAAAAAACATAATGGTTTTAAAATATGCAGAGAAAATTATTATCCTCAACAGCACTATTGGTTTATCCCAGTCCAACACTTTTAGGCTTTAATTTGGTTTTGGGGGGCATAAAAAATTGAGTTGCATTGCTATTTTGCATATTTTTGTGGGGTTACAACTTAATATTTAAGTTTTGAGTTTATTCAGTGCAGCTTGCTAAGTGTTAAAGACTCAAAGTTGGAGTTTCTGAGTGTCAAAGTATTGAGTTAATTTTCCACTGAACAGCTGATACAAAAGGAGACTCTCAGACACACATATGTTCATCAGCACAGCTTGTAAAATATTTAATTAAAATCCCAGTTTAATTTATTTCTTTGAATTATGGAGGATTTCCAGAACTCTGCACAGCGCCGCTCTGTACCTTCAGCAGTTTGTCTCTGGAGAGCCTGCTGAGCTTTGAAGAGCAATGTTTTATTGTGCTTTGAATTCAACATCAGGCGTGCATCTGTTCTATGGGTTTAACTCATCGACATCATCGAGCATGATAATTTCTCCCCAGACAGCTTTGAACGAGCCGTAATGTCATATGCGGCGAATTGATGGCCTTATGCTTAGTGGGGAATAAATCAGCATGCCATGCAGAGAAAGATTTCACAATTATGGCATAAAACAGGGCTGCGGGACGTCACTGCCCTGCCAGGATTTTAGGTATTTTTAGATACATTACGGCCATGCATTTTTTAAAAGGGACATTGATGCACTGCACATTCTTGATGAGAGGCTGATGAATTTATGTTACTTTAATCACAATTTGTCCTCAGCTGAAGGAATCGGATTGACAGGTCAGATATTATTCGTAGCACTGAGCTTTAATAACCCATACAGCAATATAACGATTAGAAAAGTGGCCATCAAAGCCTCATTTCAGAGCAGCCTTCAACAATTTAGCTCAGACATAATGTGTCAGATAGAAGTGTATCGCATAAATTCTGACTTTCAGAGAAGCCAACAAGAGAAACTGGGCTTTATAAACCACATAAATTTACAGCTAGTGATGTGTTTGCTCTAGCTTTAAATCATCATTGTCCAATCTTCTGTATTCGAGATTCCAGACAACAAAAGAGTTCACCACATATTATTGTCAAAGCCCAGTTCAGACCGAAGATTTGCGACAAGACAATGAGCCGGACTGCGATGTTCTAAAACCTGTCAGTTCACACCAATGCAATCAGATGAGACTGTATCTTTCAATTGCAATGATTTTCTGTACTTTTTCAGTCTTTTTGTAGTATCAGTGCTTACTTTGTAAATCAGAGGGTCTCACCACAGACAAGGTGCTTTTTCGGAAGGTCAGGGCAAGGAAAAAAAAGTCACATTAAATGTCTACAGTACCAGGAGAACACTGGACAACACAGTTAAAACTAAATGAAACAAGAATTGTCACCACAGACTCAGCATTATTTCCTTTCATTTCTTTATCAGAGCATTCACAATATAATAACTCAAAACCAGCAGGGAGAGAAACAGAAAAGTAAAGACTGATATTTGACACCAGGGTATCAATAAGACATTGCAAGCAAGACATTTTAATATGATACATTCCTGTATCTTCTGTCTCTTTCTAAAATACCCACACATGCCCGACACCCATGTCAGATTTGATTAACCAAGGACAAGGGCACATGTTTGATTGTGACATTGGTAGGGACGAAAATTTAGGAGGTTGGGGAGGGGACGTAACCTTCACTGGAAGCTAAGGCGTTACACATTTATGATCGACTTTCAACTGCTATTTAATGTCACCTGGAGCCTTAATTTACAGATAAGTATGGTAGCCAACAGTAGTTAGTGATGGTACTAGTACAAATACTGTACTGTTGCCTATCAAAAATAATTATGATAAAAGACATAATACTTTCCTAAAGCAAATTTTTCTCAATTCACTGTCCATTGATAAGAAATAACCTACAGAACGAATTATTTGGTTGGACGGGGTGTTCCAGCGCTGTCCACAGTCCTGAAACAGAGAAGAGATTGACGACAGAACATGTCACTTAGTTTGGTTTCTTAGTGTACCTGCTTTCATGGTTGTTTGTGAATTTTTCGGGCCTAATTCTGGCTCCTATGAGTCAACAGGAAAGTCGTGAATGGAGGTCAATTCAGATATGACCTACGTCCCTACCCAAGCCTGATATTGGTGGGGACATGTTCCTACCCAGAACTATGCCCAAGACCAAAAGCCTAAAACTGTATCTATCCTAAATTACCATTCTGCATACAAACTTTTCCAGAAAAAATGTCATGAACACAGCATGAAAGTGCTGGCTGAAAAAGTGTTTGTGGGAGCATATTTTGGTGGGAACGTGCCACACTGGAAGAAAATATCCCAAAAATGCAGCACATTTTTTCTGACAAGCTGAAGCAGAAAAAGTCTGTTAATGGCCCCCTCGGATAGGCCAGAGCACAGCAGGAAATAAACGAAACAGCCAAATATGTGATCAACACTAAAAATGCCCAAAAGTAGAAAAAGAAAAAAAAGCTCTGTCTGAAAATAATTAGATTTAACCTCAAAAACCTGCAGGTCTGAAGACAATCCAACTTCTCATTTCTCATCGGTAAAGTCAATGTCTGCAGTTAATATAAGTCAGTGTCTTCATTTAGTTTTTTGCACAATTCTTTTAATTGAGTGATGCTGTAATATTATTGGCCGGCATGCTTTGTAGTTTGCCAGCAGCCAGCAGTAATGAGCAGAGAACACGTGTGTTCTTAATGTAGCCTAAATTTGCATTTTGCCTGCTGCAGAAACTTAAGGCAAATTACACCTCTCTGCCTGCCAAATCCTGCTCTGGTGCTGATACACTTCCTCTTCTCTTGAGTTATGCTGTTTTCTGACACTGTTAAAATAGCATGTTAGCTATTCGGGAGGCAGAGTAATACATTTGCAACAAAAAGCTTTTCTTTTTTTATTGATTAGCAGTTTATCCCTCCTTTGTGTTTGAGTCTCTGAGTGTTAAATGTCACTGTGGCTGAACCTGCTTAAGTCTGAGCTTCTCCGAGAGTGTTTAGCTTAAGCTGCAGCTTGTAAAAGAAACACTCTGCATTATATTGACGCAATGTGACCCGTTAATGCCTTCTGCTATGCATTTATTGCGTCCCTACATTGTATGTTATACTAGTTTCACAAGTACTGGTGCTGTGGTTCTTATTCACAAGGCTTTGAAATAACATGAGAGGAAAAGAAAAAAGGAAAACAGAAATTATAAATGAGCAACTTGTGTTCTCTTTCAACTTGACTATGCCTCTGCCAAAATGTTCATTTACAGCATTAAAAGACAGATACAACCAGATGCTAAAAAGTGAATGTAGTTATTTTCATCATTTTTATCTCATCCCTTTTGTCAGTGATGAATTTCTTTTGAAAGATTTTTAGCATTTCAGCTTCTCAGTGAACACAGGTTTTTTTAGAAAAATTCAGGTAAACACACCTTTAGAAATGATCTCTATGCAAACACTGACTGAAACATCGATTATTAAAGGGGAGATGCAAAATCAGCAGCTCATTTGTATTTTCTCCACATTTCACTTTTCACTTTCTTACAGTAGAGTGGGGTTTTTTTTCTTCAGAGGAAGAAGCATGAGAAAATGTTTGGTTTCTTTAGACATAATATGCATGTTGAAAAATCTGTAGGAAAAAAAAGTAGCATCATAATGCAGTATAAAAAGTGAAAAAGTCCGCTCAAGGAGGATGGAGGGATGGATGGATGGTTCAAACAAACACAGGACTTTTGTCTAGTGTGGACCTCAGAATCAACTCAGATTTACTTTACCTTAAGCCTGAAAGTAAAAATATGAAAATTATTGAGCTTTGAGCATATGTAGCATAAGTCTATATACTTACCAAAAACATGATCTTATACTAAACATAACAAAGTAGTTTTGCTGCCCATACTGAACCAAACAGTGTCGGTTTCATCATGTCAACCACATGTTTTAAGTGTTACCATGATAACAAATGATGAAAGTCACCTGGCTTTCCTGCGTGTCCCAGCATTTACTGACAGGCAGAAAGCTTAAAATACTTTGACACGAAAGCAAAATGTCCTCTAATGTGGCGAGCTCTTAATACCCCATCTCAACGACTGGATAA
>JAQLOL010000023.1:27740142-27752910 GCA_029783665.1 Naso thynnoides
TAAAAATGAAGTACTTTTCAAGTGTAATCAAAGTGCATGCTTCTCACTCATGTGCTCCAGTAGCAGTGTATCATGCTAACAACAGGTTTCTTGGTCAGAAAAGTACATATTCGATAAGTTTGATCAATATTTTGGAAATATTTATAGCGAAACAATGAGGGTCAGTTATAAATCCCATCTTTATGGTCCAACTTTAAAAGTTTTTTGATTTCAGGTTGTGCTGTGAGTGAAAACTGGGACTGTGTGCCATTGTTGGCTGGTGGCATAAATAAGTTTGGATGAAGCCAGCACAGACTTCGTTGGATTTCTATCAACTCTGCTGGTTGCACACGCAGGGTCACACTGCAGCTTCAACTGCCACAGATGTGTTTCCTATACCCTGGCTTCCCGTTGCCTTTGTGTCCTTTGCGGGATGGTGTGAGCAGGTAGAGACAGAGCAGCAGAATGAATGGGCGGCAGAGGCAGCGGCGAGGTGGGCCAGAGAGATTAGCTGTGAAATTGACACTGACAAATCTCATACATTAAGGCTTCCTGGGAGGCAGCTATCGGAGGAAGAAGCGGCAGGTACCATATCCCATAAATTGGCACTGGGTTCCTTTAATACTCTGCTTGCAGCACGTTGGAAAGCTAAACCAACCTGTCGTCTACAGCGCGGCAGATAAGGAAACCAGGTGTGCTCACAGACGTTTCATTTGACTAATGTGTTTACAGCTAGAATAATGAATAGAGTGAGGAAGATGAGAGTAATTAATTTGAGCTGTTCTAGCTAAATAACAAAGCAAATACGTGCAAAATTGTTTCATTTCCCTTTGGAACGAGAGCTTTTTTCCTCCTTTTCTCGCCTGCTTTAATGAGATAAAGGCAGCCTTCTTTGATAAGGAGTCCTAGTTACTGTTGTTAGTAGCCTAGTAGCCTTTTGATCTGTACTGAGGGTGTTTGCTCAAAGTTTCTGTATAAACATGAAGGGCAAAGCCTAATACAGTATTTACATTTTCCATATTACAAATGTTCGCACGGCCTGAAAATATGAGCTCTATTGATTTTAGAAAAACAAAAGTTCTGTTTTTCTGTAAACAAAGCCTAATTTAATTAACTAGTTCACTATTTAATCATAATTCAAGACTCAAACTAGCCTTTTCTGACTCTTTTCTAACCTTTCAAAAATCATACATAAGCAGTGTATTTCTTTGCGTCCAGAGAGCAAAGAATCTAATTACCAAACATAAACAACTCTCAGGCCTTTTCAGCCACACTACTTGATGTTTGCTGAGTGTTTTTCCCTGCAACTTAACCCTGCTCAAGAGGTTCATGGTGTGTTCCTTCTATCTTTATTTATTTTGGACAGTGAAGTTGTTTTCCTGAAAAAGGACCACTGCCTGTGTTGTTGCCTAGCAACAAAGTGAGTCCATAAGACGTAGCACCTTGCAGGATCTATTCCAGACTGCCTAGAAACTTGTCCTTATTTAGACGTGTGGGGAAAGTTTATTTGCATATCAGTCATTGCTAAGACATAAATAACGAGTCATTTGCAATTATGGAGAAATGAAAAAAGGTTAAAAGCACATGATTTTATTGAAGACATGATATTTTTTATTAGTTTTGTGCAGAAAGGAAAACTGTTTTTTCTAACGAAAGAGTCCCCTAAGCAATGCTAATGTCACAGTATGTGTGTCTATCAATTAAAATCACCTCTTGCAATATTATAAACCTGCACATATGTGCAAATTTTGCTTTACAGCAATTATAACTACCGTACAGTAATATCACACAGCAGCATCTTGGCAGCAGCAAGTTTGCAAAGACCATTTTTCACTCCAAGCGGTGAATTCGTCAGATTTTTTATGTTGGTGCTTCATCAAGGAGACAAGCTGTTAAATATTCATGGCTGTGTTGTGTTCTTAAAATAAGGCTCATTAGCACTCCCAGCCTCTTTTCAAGTTCCGCCTTTCTCTTGTCACTCTCAAAAGAGCAACAAAAACGAGTTATTCATCTCTCACAGCCTCGGCGCTCAAAGTGGGTTCAAATAATTTATTCAACAATGCTTTTATTTAACAGTCAGACAAAATCTTTAACATTTTTAATTCCTGGTCAAATAGCCAGAGAGAGTATTGATTAGATCAGCTCAAGTGTTATAGGAAATGTTGAAATAATAGTTGGAACCTTATTTAAAACAGGATTACAAATATTCTTCCCTCATGTTTCAAACCATCTGGTTTTCTGGATTTCGTATTTGTGGAGTTTGCATGATTTCCCCTTGTTTATATGGGTTTTCACTGAGCACAGAAGTAGAATATGCCTGTCTGTCAGTCGTGTGATTGACTGCCAGCATGTGTGACCTGCTAGAAAATGTTAAAGTAGGGGCTCCTGCACAAGAGGCATAGAAAATAAATGGAGTACTGTTGGATGAATGGATTATTTTTTGTGACTGAATTAAAACCCAGCATATTTTTGTAATGAAAATGACTGGAATAGTTTTAGGATATAAGGCTCAGATTTGCAGATCTTTGATTAACTGTTATTTTAATAGATTTCATTAATTAATAATGTAAAATAATTAGAGCAGAGATTGATGACAGAATTTAATAATTCATTTAATTAATTTTTAGACTGATTGATGGTATTTTCTTCTACTATGTAAGCAACAACAGCCCAAAATCTAAATATGTATTCTATTAGCAATGATGTGAAACAGACCAACATGCTGGAGCCAGTAGATGTTTGACATTTTTTCCATGATAAATGACATGAATGAAGCAAAGATCCTCATATTTTTTGTTGATTGAGTGTCTGTTAATCAGCTCATCATTTAATAACCACTCATTTCAATATAAACAATCAGTTGGATTAATTTCTGTGTGGAGACACATCTGCCCAAATGTCATTTGAGTGAGGTAGAGCCTCAGTTAATGTCAGCTCAGACTCAACTTCATCCGAATATCCCAGCATCCTTTTTTAGTCTAGCTGAGAATAAAAATTGCCCCTCAGTCCCTGAAACTGATAGAAGATTCAGAGTAAAAGAGGGTTTCGAGAATTCATGTTCTGACCATTTCAAGCACCATGGACAGTTCCTACCTAACATGATTCAAATTTATTTTATTGTAGATGCACAAAAGGAACTAGTCCAGAAAATTGAACAATTTTTTTGCAGTTATGCTTGTTAGAACATTGCATTGACCTCCAATGATTGCAGACAGCTTAACCTAAAGCCAAATCTTAACCTCAGATGCTAACATATCGCTGCATTAGGATCAGGCTTGGGTCCCCATGAAGACTGTTGATCCTGCTAGGGTCAGTATTTAAAACCAGAAAGGTCCCAAACACACACACGCACACACACACACACACACACACACACACTTACACACTAGTGTTTTTAATAAGTTGTCTCTGCAGGAGTGGGATTCGCCTCACTTACAGGGCTGCTCCAGCCATAGGCAACCTATTAACATCCACTTTATCAGGCCTTTCATATTTCATGGCCTAGTTCATCAAACTTTAATGCAGTTCTGCTTCTACACGTTTGTGATTTTAGTGCAAACTCATGTCTGAACTGAGAGCTTTACCTGTGAGTCTCATGCAGGAATCTTTATCACAGCTGCGAATGGAAATTATATACTTATTCTTTAGCTACCAGTTTATTCATGACCTCTAATCAAAAAGATCTTGGATGGATTGGGGCTTGCAAAAGGACATCATTAGTGGTGCAAAATGATTTCACAGAGCCAAAAACCTGCTGAAAGCAGATGATGGGCCAAATGCCAGTGGTTTCTCTCTCTGCGGGCATGGCATTCAGGCTGCTGTGCCGCACTAAAGTACGTCTGGGGTAATGTGCTGCCCTCAGATTGCTGGAGTCGTACTGAGCCTGTGGGACGCACGATTAGCCTGTGCCCAGACTTGATATGCAGTGACCAATGCCAAGCAGCAATAGATAAATAGAAAGAAGAGACAGGGAGAAGATTGGAGGGAAAATGATGGGCAGAATACAGAGGTGTGTGTCCAAACCATGCAGGAAACAGCATTTTGGTTTGAGAATGAATTTTTCACTGATTTACTGGCACCCTAATGTTTTTTCCAATGACCTACGCAAGTATGGTGTCATGTGAAAATTCATGCCAGTCCCTGAGAGAGCTCCATGTGAATGGAAGAAAATTGTAAAAGGGATGACTGAATGTGGCAATCACTCTGAAAACCAAAATGGCAGCACTGATGCACAAAGCCTTTGCAGAATCACTAAGTAAACTGCCCGTGATTTCAATTCAACCTTGGTTGAATGTGTCACATTTTGGATGGGTTTTGTATGGTAACACACAAACTGCTACTTAGCCTGTGAGATATTCCTCTTGGATTGTTCTCCCTGCGTGTTGCTTGCCTTCTGATAGCCCCTAAGATAAATTTGAGTTTAAATCCTTTTGCAAAAGTAAAATGATAAAACACCTCTTTTGAGGTTCGAAGCTCAAACAAACATTCTATCTCCATTCAGCGGTCAGTGCTCAAGCTGTGGGTTATGCCTTTTGATGACATCATATTACACAGTCTTTGTTATGTTGTTACCGGGCGTAGAGAGGGTTGCTCATATTCACAAATATCTGTTGAAACTAGCCCAAAGGAAAAGCATATTGAGTGAAAAATATGAGTAGAAATTCAGTTCTGCTCAGGCGGGTTGAACTTCAAATTCTCTTTCCACTTTTTAAGGAGGGACAAGTGTGTGTATTGGGCTGCTTAACTCATGCAAAGGGTTTATATGTCAGTGTTGTCCTATAGGCACAGTACTATAACTAATAGTTGCTGTGCATGTTAAAATAAAATATAGCAAACCCTCACTATAATGTATATATCATGTATGTGGTTTCCCTTTTGAATTGAGAAATTAGCTATAGAGACCATAACAGATTTTTATGCCAAGCTGTAAACGTGTTTATTTCTGCTATAAAGTTGTTTTTCATATGAGGCTCTCTTGGGACTGACTCGCTTTTAGAGCCAGCCTGAAGTGGCTGTTTGAGGAACTGCAGCTTTTGTCCATTTCGTTGGCTTCATTTGAAAGTTGTGGCATTTTTAGGGGAAAAAATATATATTGGTTTGTGTGAAACTTAAACAAATTTAACTACCCTTGGAGTGTCAAATTAGGGACCATTTAATTACTATACATGAGTAGGTTTGGTGAGTTTAGACCAACAGATTATTCATATTGACAGTCAACTGAGTAGCTTACTTTTTTAAGCACAATTTCTCATCAGCTCACATGTAGACATGACCCTCTTAACACTGCAATCTTCACTTAATTCCCAGCCATATTTTTCTCTGTCACTCTGCTGCTTGTGCTATGTTTGTGTTATCATCACAACATTCCTCTCTAGGCTTTGCCCATAAATATCATTTACGGGCTGTACACACAATGAGGCAGGCAAGACACACAAGAAAAGAGATCCCATGGGGAACTGAAGAGAATAGCAGTTAAATGATCAGGCCTCCTGTGGGACAAGGCGGCATTCAATCAACGATGACAGTCTCGCCCCGAGGAACACAAACGCATCCTGATATAGTAAGGAATAAGGGGAAATACACGAAGCTTCACCAACAAGGATTAAACTCCTGTGATACCCCTCTACTGCCAACGTCCGCCATTAATTATCAATGTGGACTCATAACATGGTTGATTACTGCCTTAAATTGTCTCTGCAGCCATGGATCTACAATCATTTTCACAGAGAAATTATGAACTCAATGAAAAGTGTGACAGTTATGAAGATTGATGGTGTTTGTCTTGTTGGAGTCAGTTCATCTGCTCTGGGCGCAGGCAGGGTCCTTGGAGAGGACCATCAGTGTGATGACTGCAGTGTGCACATCTTATGGCTTACAGTCCCCCAAAGCGCTCACAGAGTATATAAGTTTAAAAAATAAAGTAAAATAACAGAGGCCGTGTAATAAAAAGACATTAAACCTTGGAAAGGAGGCTCTGAAACAGATGTTGTTTTGCTTCCTTATGTTTAACTTGCTCACTGCACATATTTAGAGTATGCAGACACTAATTTATATTTTTCTGGGTAACAACAAAAACAATTTCCCTGCCTTAGCTGGACAGTAAGTTTATTTAAATCTATTCTATTCAGCTGCCGCAAGTTACTTCCTCACTGCCAACAGTTCTTGACTTGCCCTCGGCTATCGCCTCAGGAGAATCCCCCCACTCCACCCCCCCCCTGCTGTGACAAGTGTCATGTCCATGTATCTGGAAACCTGAAGTGCACTTCGTTGGATCGATTCCTCAGGAACTGAGTGAGGAGTCAGTGCTGCAAAGTAATCACTCATCGTTGCATGTCAACAAGCTGCTCATTTACAGTATTTTAAACAGATCTCTGTAGTTAGGACCAACAAAAATAACGAGTGAACAACAATATACAGATAACAATATCCATATTAACAGAGTTATTTGTCAAAATTCAGTTTCAGTGGCAGCAGTGTCAGTGATGTTATTATGGTATTCAAAGGACTAGTTCACCCAAAAATAAAAATTCAGTTGGTATCTACTAACCCTGGTGCTGAATGAAAGTTGGGTGAAGTTTTTCTTCAACACAGAAACACTGCTGGAGTTTCGCAGGAAAAAGCCGTTACAGTAATCTCCAAGCAGTTTAAATTAATGGTGACCAGTTTTCAAACATAAAAATAATACATAATCAAACCATAAAATGGCTCTATACTGCTCGTCTGAAGTGATCCAGGTGTCCTGAAGAATCATCATGCCACGTTATTTCAAAAAATCTCTAGCTCCTATCTACAGTGCTACAGCAGGCCACAGTGGACAGTTACCCTAAAAACATGGCATCAGTGACATTTTTTAAAACAATGTCTAAAAATGTCTGAATTTTCATTTAAAATGTTATTTAAAGAAAAGAAAATGTGATAATTTCTAACTATTTCAGCTACAGGCAGTCATAATGACCCCACAGGTTTTGCCGTGGTAAAGTTGATACATTTTTCACACAATGGCAGCTGCATCTTTGTTACTTGGCAACCTTCATTGTCTCTGTCAAAAGTGAAACTTTGAGAGCGGCCGTGAGTTCCATTTACGGAGGGAATTTTTGTCCCTCAAAGCAGCGCAGCGCTGCACAGCAGAGCTCACCTGCATCAGCCAGGAGCAAGATCTGGATGATCTGTCTCTCCTTCCTCCATGCCGTATCTTCAGGTGTTATTTTGATTTTTAAAGATATCCAAACACATTAAACGCATTACTCTCTGTATTGGGTATTTATCATGAGAGATAACAGAATTTTGAATCTGCCAGTCAAGATGACCACTCAGCCTTTCTAGTAGGTTTAGAATTCTGCCCCCTCTAGTGTTAAGGGTCATAAACCAGAGCTCCTCATTGAAAGGCAATCGTTTATTGAAAGTTATTGTGAAGTACCTGTGAGGCAAAATAAATTCCTAGACATACAACTGGCCGAGGATCCCTCTTCACTTGGGACTACAAGGATAAGTGCATTCCATCTAGGGTTGAAGGGAAGTAGAACTACAAATAAAAATTAGCTTGTGTCTTTTAAGGTTTGCAGAGTTTCAAACTAAAGTTCTCATAAGTGGCCGAGACTGATGCTTTTATTTGATGAGCAGAACTTCTGCTGTGGCATGTCTATCAGTGCCACTGACGTCCTCCTTCTGAGTGCCTCCTCACGCCTCATTGCCCTCTGGTGGTCCACAGTGTGCTGAACGGAGTACCACTTCTCCTCACCTCCACATCCACCTGTGGGCTGATTGAAACAAGAGTGAGCTCTTGTCAGGGCCTCGGCCACCATGTAATTGAATTCTACCTTGTTTCACAGAGTGCAACAAAGCATGGCACTGGATGGAGGGTAAATATACTCAGCACTTAGAGACAAACCCGGGCCACGCATGCTCAACAACAAACAGAGGCTCAGGGTATTGCTTGGTATCTTTTACAGACACAGTGCTGCCATCAAAGTAAAATACTGGAGCTGCTGTCTGTGTGATTGCTTCAGGGCAGGGAGGAGGCCTTTAGCTGTGTCTCATGTGGGTTTCCTGTTTAGCAATTTCCAAAAGAACAGACACTTATGTTGGTATTGATCTTCAGCAAGCACAGGTTGGCAACACCTGCCCTAGTTCAAGGAGTATGACTTCGAACGTGGTGGTTGGAAGTGGACATATTTATTGCATATTAATGCAAAAATTCCTAATGCTGATTAACCAGCTGGAATTTGTGGGTGTGTTCTGAATCACATACTTTATTTTTTTGTTTGTTTGTTTGTTTGTGATGAATCATGTTGTATGTGTTGTATTTTCTGCTGCGCAGAGGATTGTGGGTCAGAATGGCCAGAAAAGCATGCTGGCTTGCATACTGCAAAATACAGTTGGATGTAGTAGTACATCCTGGTACTTCTGGCATACTGCATTTCTCATACTATGCATTGGGACATACAAAATCTTTTCCTGGCATGCTAAAAAGTAGGGTAGTACGTAGTATGGGTGTTTTCTTTCTGCCAACACAACATTCAGATTTCTCATACTATGCATTGGGACATACAAAATCTTTTCCTGGCATGCTAAAAAGTAAGGTAGTACGTAGTATGGGTGTTTCCTTTCTGCCAACACAACATTCAGATTAGCAACAGCAAAGACTATTCATCATATCTCATTATCACTAATTAGAATTCCTTCCTTACTACTGTTTGTATATTTACAAGCAGTACTGAGGTTTGGTCTTTTACCAGACACTTTGCAGCAACCCAAGTCACAGATTGACAAACCTAAAAATAAATAAGTTTCTAAAAATTAAAAGAAAAAACGCTTTTGCTATCAAGTCATATTATAATCATAAGGAAAATAAATAATTAAAAACAATTAAACAGCTTAAAGTTTCTCTTGTAATGGGACTGATTATATTAAATATGTGTTCATACAAGCCTGCAAGAGCAAATCAGATATGAAAGAAAGTGTCAGACTTTGGTTCAGAGCACAAAAGAAAAAAGGCTTTTGCTGTTTAATTATTGCTTCAGTCATGTCTTTTCCAGTTTCCTCTCCAGCATCTCTGCACCACTGTGGTTGATGGTAAGGTGTGTGGTCTTTGTATTTTTTGGTTAAAGAAGGAGTCCCCCGAGGTGCAGCTCCAGCCTTTGGAGGGCAAATGGAATTACAATGTCGAGGTTGCTTCTAGGCATCACAGGCGTCACTTAACTGAGGCAGGCTCCAGACGGTGGCCTGGTTGCTGTCAGCTAATCTAAGGAGATGGATTCTTAGAGCAGGGCTCACTCCAGTAGAGTTACTGTGCTTAATGGGTTTGACTCCCCGGGACATTGTTTCAATCTAAAGGTCATCATGGTCTTGGCCTGAACCATGCACCTCTCAACCCAGGCCGATTTGCTCCTCGGCCACCCTCGCATCGTGAACTTCAAGGGACATTTTTTCCATTAGTACTTCCACCATAATTCATAAATACTGGGAGATCACGCATTCACTATGTCTGGAAACAATTTAGATATTTTGACTTTTCCAGGAATGCTTCTTTTACACACTTGGAAACTTTACATTTTGGTTATTCTGCTGTTGTTCCTTTCCCAGTGTTAAGTCAGAGGTAGCCCAGTCGTAACATGCAATGACTCTGAACTCATGCTGTTACCAGGGTCTGCCATCTTTAAGTTCAATTAAGCTTTTTTTTTAGTGAACAGTCCAAAAACAACAAGAACTCATGAATCACAATTTTCTAAATTTATTTGCAATTGTATACATGTCCAAAATAGTGCTAACAAAAAACAGGACTTGCTAACAGAACTTTTGACATGTTCAAACATAAATACAATACATACAGTTACTCTTCCACTCCAGTGATGCACAGAAGCATCAGAACACAAAGGTCACAGCTGTACATTTATTCAGGCTTCTGATTGGCCACATTCTTGTTGACTAAAATTTGTTTATGACAGCACTTCTTTGGAAGGAATTTCTTTTTTAAGGAAAAAGCTCATTTTTATTAAAAAAAAAAAAACATGTATTAGAACTAGGCCTATGAGGCACCATTACTTAAGGGGCTTTTCACTTAATATTTTGCTGACATGGATAGTTTTCTTAAACCAATTCATGTTAAATCAAATGTTTACAAGTCAACAACTAGTCTTGCACAGTCAGCCCCATGTGTAAGAATTAAAGGAAGGTCTGGCTGCACCAGTTATCATTCTTCTGGGGAAAAATGCTGTGGTTTTTTTGTATTTCTTTAACCCAATCGTAAATTGTCTTGGGCAGCACTGAGGTCTGGATGCAGCAATGATGACTTCCTAAAAAAATTATACACACAAAACGACATAGGAGGAAAATGCTAAATGAAAAAGTCAACCTGTGGCAGGATTTACCCACAGTCGATATCCACTGTCCAACTAACGAACAGCAAAGAATCAAAGGGCAGAGACTTCACTGTAGCAGCAGTTGTTGTATTCTAGGAAAAATTGGATCAGGGAAGACTCGGTGGAGTTTTGCTCCTTTGCAGATCGGATTCTTGCTTTCATTTTTCATCTTCCGTAGGCACTGTGGTTCCTGAGACTGTTTGGTGAAAAGGGCCAGCGATGAAAAAATGAATAGTGCTAAATCGAGGAGGTTGAGTATGTTGGAACTTCATTTTACTGTACATTTCTCCGCTTGGGTGCTCTCTGTCAATACCCCTGCTATTGAATCACACCAGTTCCCTGCAGGTGCATCACTCGTCTCCCAGCAGTCTCCCACCACGGGAAAACTCTGCACCTGCTGCTCGGTGACAGAATTTGACTGCTTGCTGCCACGTAAGGTTTCATGTCACCTCTAAGTGACAGGTGGCTCATCAGGCCTCAGATAAGGCTCTTACAGAGTCTGCTCACCTGCTCTAATTTATCTAAGGGATTTCTTGTGCTGCATATATTTTTCTATTTGAGCAGCCAAGCGTCAAATTGCTTTCCGTGGGGAACAGCTCGCAATGCCGGGGTCGCCAAAGCTATGGCTGGTTTCTAATGAGATGGTTAGGCAGCAAAGCCAACACTGTAATTAGGGTCACCCAGCTCTGGAGCTGTCATTGGGCCAAAAGGTTGTCACGGTTGCATAGTGCATTTGAAAGTCACAACAAAGTGGAAGATGGTAATATATGACTTCTTAGATCATAAATCACTAAGGTGCAACATCATCAAAAATTTGATCTTTTTCTTAAGGGACCAATCCTCGAAAAAGTATAAGAAATCTTCACAAAAATCATTACTTTGCTCTGGGGAATTATAAAGGCAAACAGAAAATATGGTACACCTTAAAACTGAAAAATAGGAGAGTAAAGACAAAGGAAGAGGTGGAGAGATAGTGGCAGGGCAGGGGCAGGGAAAGCCCCATGTATAACGAGTTGTCAGCCTCTGCTCACTGTGCCAGAAGCTGACTTCAGCAGCCTTTGCTGTTTGAGCTTTCAGTAAAGCCTCCCGCCTATACAGTGCACCTCCCCGAATGTAGCCTATAGTGTTTACATGAGGAGGCTGCACAGCATGCATCCATCTGCAAAGAAAAAAAACTCTCTAATGTGTCCAGTAGTGGAGAGGGAAAAAAAAAATCTCACAGTACTCTCTTTGGCATTGCAGGGAGTTAACGCCTC
The DNA here is from genome assembly GCA_029783665.1 of Naso thynnoides. Taxonomy (NCBI): domain Eukaryota; kingdom Metazoa; phylum Chordata; class Actinopteri; order Acanthuriformes; family Acanthuridae; genus Naso; species Naso thynnoides. Next base: position 27,751,736 of record JAQLOL010000023.1, read on the forward strand.
TGAGAAAAATGCAGAGCAGAAACATTTGGACAGCTGCTCGGCAGAATTTACTAATGTCTTGTGACATGTGATTTTCTGTGTGAAAACATGAAAGTTTGACCACGAGGGCTAAAAGGATACGGAATCTCTTAGTAGGAACATTTTAAGCCTGCATTTATTTTGTTTTAATGCTTCTGTTGTGTTTGAGCTATTTTTGCTTCTTGGCCTTGTGTGAAGCTAAATCTGTGGTGGAGACGAAGCTTCATTGCTGATTAATTAAATTTCATACTGTACTGTGGAGGAATATTGTTTTGAGTTTGGTTAGAAAACTCAGCATAGTTAACTGTCACAGATTGACAATCCTTTCAAGTCAATATAGACTCTACTTATTGTTTGCTGAAGCATGGTTATTGTCCTTGCATTACAATAGGCAGTTCTACTTTTACTTTTAGCCTAAATTTCACTTTTTAAAAAAATATGTTTCAGATTCATGGCTGGGATTAGTATGCAGGAGCAGTCACTGGCAGTTTAAGTGCTCAAAAGCACTTCAGGGGTAATTTGATAAGTTTCTGATCTCACAAAATCTTACCCAAAAAAAGTGTCTTTGAATGCAAATCATAACACAAAGATTCACATGGAGTTGACATGATTTCATGGAAATGTTGCATGGGAAAGTATATTTGTGGAGAATGGACAGAAGAGGCTTTTTACTCTAACACATGCACGTGTAGTGAAACTTGTTATGTTGTACTTACAGCATAAAGCCAAAAAATATCAACTATCTCGGCAATTAGAAGACTGTTGCTTGGCAAGTGACAACTAATATGGAGGCAAGCTTGTTACTTTTTCAAAAAGAGTAAAGTCATCTGGTGTTATGAAGTTTAAGATCTTGTTAAGCAATGAGAAAAGGCACACAAAAAACAAATCAGAAAGTAGCTCAGTGGCTCCAGCTCTTGTTCAAATTAATATAAACTTGTGAGCTTAAAATGTCTGTTTATGAAGGTTTGAGTGTCAGTGGCTCCTTTAAACTCTGTTAACACAAACTCTCAGATGTACCAGTAGTTCCACTAAGATCCAACTGAACAACATCTACTTTAAGCTGCATCAAGGTATGTAACACCACATTATGTAATAATGGTGCATTATGTAATAATGTAATAAATGTTCACGTCATTATGTAATAACGCCGCATTTTG
>JAQLOL010000023.1:27774275-27807267 GCA_029783665.1 Naso thynnoides
ATAGATAGATATGGATATATATAATTAATATTCTGGGTCTTTAGACTAACAGAGGCTTATATGAATAACTTAAGTGTTTTCTTTAACATTGTTAGCATTATCAACACTTGGCCTGAAAAGATGTTTAGCTCTTCTGCATAAAACTTTGATCACTGATCACTATCGGGTGTGTAAACAGGGTATTTGGAGAGTGAACTGGAAAACCTGACTTGATCTGCCACTAACATAGGCTATTCAGATCTTGCTGCTTAATTGTAAGCATTTGCTCAGTTTATTTAATACTGAATACATCTATGTCATGTTTTTTGTTTCAACATTTGGTCTAAAACTCTTTGTAAACATAGTTAAAGCTATCTAAGTATATAAGTATTCATTGATATGTTGTTTTATTTTGATTAATATTAATAATTTTGTGTTTGACATCTTCAGGATGCAATGTGAAGTTTTAAAAACTGTGTGTTGCTCAATGCTGGTTCTTGATACATGCAGAGATGTGAGCATTGTCTATTGTAAAATGGATAAATAATGCTTAATGATCAAACATATAATTTGCCAAACTGATGTGTAAGGTTTGTTTTGGTGCAGAGATATTTTAAAAGTAATTTGTCTGAAGCAATTAACAACCACAAGTAAACTAGCAGATGTGGTTTTGTCCTGTAACTCAAGTGAAAACTTGTGAGTTTGTTTCTCCTTAGCGGATTTCAATAGTGATTAAGGGCAGTTTCACATATACAGGGTTTAGGCAACCCAAATGAGTTCTGAGACGAGTGCACTGTGTGGTATCAACGTGATCCGATCTTGAGCTGACCCAGCTGCAGAACAGTTGCACATTTTTGGACTAAACCAGTTCTTTTAGATAAGAAGATATCAAGTACAATGCCAACACCTGGAAATTTAACATGGAAAAATGACACAATGACACCATGATGCTCAGGACCTACATTTTAGCACCTGCCTCAGACAGATATTGACCATTGACTGCACAAAGTGTTTTCACACGGCTTGTGGTGGTGCATTTGGATCAGAGTAAACAAAATAATGTGTGAAAGCAAAGCAAACTAGCTAAAAAAGAGACACTGTATTATTTTCGCATCTGGTCCGCAGGGTGTGCACTTAATATAGCCTATATAAAACTGGCCTAAAAGTGTTGCCTACTCATTTCTGTCTTAAAGTAGCAGCAAAGGTGTCAGACTGTATTTTTTAGTCTTCTGTGCTACACTTCTATTCACTAAATTGATGCACTGCAGCCACACGTTCATAATGTCTGATGTAATGTCTGTTGTGGTATGTTTCTTTTTGTTGTTTTAGTTGAGTGTTGTGTTGTGGTGTTTATGTATTATGTTTTTATGTGAAACAGTGTACGCCCTGGGGTGCAAGACAATTTTCAGAAGATAGTCTCACAATAAAGTATAAATAAATCAAATCAAAATCATATCAAATATGCTAATTAAAAATTAGACAGACACCTCTTTAGAGTAGTATGCCACAATATCAGACAAAAAATAAAACATGGGTAAGTCATAATGATGTTAAGTCATTCTGAGAGTTGCATGTTACATCAACAAACACTTCCATTTAAGGTAGAAGAGTGGCAGAACAGACGTGCACCTCATTATTACTTTACAGAGAAGACAAAGAGACAAAAGAGAACCTTGTGCTACTCCCACTTTTTTCTCCTTGAGTTTTAGTCTTAAGGAGTCACTGTGTGTCTGCAGTTTTTCTGTGAGCTGCAGCTCCGAGGTTGTGACCTCATGCTGCCTCCATCCTCTGTGTTACTCACATTTGTGTCTGTCCCCCGGGCTCTTCGTCTAAAGAGCCCGGACCGAAGAGGCAGGCGGGCCAAGCACAGTATGGTAGGGTTAGCCTTGCCCTGGAGAAATCTTCACAGCGACCTGATTTCTTTCTGTTGCTCCTCATATTCCCCAGATCTTCTGCTCATACTCACCTGATCTTCTGTGAGAGCCATTTTGTGGAGGAAAAACTAGAACAAGAGTCCAGTAGCTTAATTGTAGATTACATTGCCGTTGCAGCTCCTGCACCAAGGTGTCAGGTGTCCCCCCTGCTTTCTGTTTCAATGTTCAATCTTGCAGATAATTGCATCCATTATTAGAAATTATGCATAACGTCTGCCTAAAATCTGCTTGTGACTGTTTTCATGAATTCTCATCAAAATTGCATATTTTCAATATCAGCGGGAAAGCGATGCATTTCGAATAATCTCTCATCACAGCTTGTCATATTCATCGTTCCGAGATCCATGTTAATATTAGTGATTGGTCCTCAAGTCACGTTCAGCCCCATCTTTTCATTCCAGCATCTGGATTTAATTGATGCTATGCTGTAAAGCCACAGCTGCTCTGCCTGTTAGGACAATAAATTACCCCAATTAGGAGCCGAACAAAAGAGGCTGTCTGACACCACAGCCCGCTGTCACGCCTGGAGATTGGAGTGCAATGGAATGAGGCTTGAAGCTGACAGGAAGCCGTACCAAAACACCTGCCCCATCATCTCTCTGATCAAAACACAGTTCCAGTCCAGCGGATATATAGAGCAGAGGAAGATTGCTTTGCATGGCCTGCAGCTCACTATAGCCTCAGTCGCAGGGGCCTCTGGTGTATAAATGAAAAAGTGTCATTGTGTTGAAAATCGATGGAAGGTATGAGAGAAGGTGTGTAATTGCTGGGTGGGTGATTAATTGGTGTTTGGATGATGAGTTGTGGGTACATCCAGGTTTTCTGGCGGCCGCCTGCCTTATTGATGGCACCGGTAATGAAGGCAATAATGAGGGAAGGTTTAGGAGGATGTGGAGAGGGAGGAACAATAGGAACATCTGCGCCTCTCTACAGTAAGAGTATAATTGAGATCATATTTTATATTCTTCTTTGAAAGCTAGCCCTCTGTGCTTGCTTTCTGAAGGATGTGACTTATTTATGTGCCGCTCTAAGACATTCAGCCTCAGCTACACAGGTGGTCTACTTTGGAGAAGAATGTAGGGTATCTACCACTGCGATGACGACCTCTGTCTTGATCGGCACTCCCTCCACGTCTCGGCTCGGCCGCGCCGTCGCTTTGTCTCGCCACTTGCTGTGAACACGCCATTAAGCCAGCCACAGCTTGACAAGAAAAATGAAGTGTGCTATTTCCTGTGGCCTCGAGTGTCTTCCTGAATAATGAGCGCATTGCCTGGACCCCCCTTGTCCCCTTCTCTCCCTGCCATCGCTTTTACTCTTCCCCTTGAAGTTCCAGTCAGCTGAGAGAGCGGAAGGGTCTTTAGGTTGTCGCTCGTCTCTGGGAAAGAAAAGCGGTCTCGCAAAAGGCCTGTCAAACTAAATCTGGAAAACCCAGAAAAAGAAAGAGGATTAGATGAATGAAGTGGATTTTATTGATGAAATCCTCATCCCATGTCACGGTATTAGCAAATGCAGAGTAGGACATGCTGTATCTGTGGAAATATCCATTATGATACAGCATCATGAGAGATGGTGCAAGTGTGTAAGCCAAATTAACTTGCACTCTTATCCCATATCCCCTTATTATTTTTGTTGCTTTTTCAAACATGTCCAATGGCTAAGCATAACTACTGGATCATGGCAAACATGCTGCCTCGCACAGCAAACCCATGAAAAGAAAGGTAGCTCCAGCACTACTTCCTCACCCAGCCTTATTTCTCCCAATTACCAGCGTGTGAGAAAACAGTCTGACACAACTGACCTCCTCTCTAAGAGCTGTGGTCATGACTGGAAGGCTCTCCCTGCTTATTATGGTAGAAGTGTTATAGTAATGGAAGGAAAGTCTGCGCCGTGGCGATAGCACTGCAGGAACGGATAGCCTATTATCCACCACTGTGTGGTGGTAGTAATGGTGAGAGAGAGGCCATCCTATCTGTTATGGTGATGATGCATTTTAAATGGGTAGTGGCTATTGTATATCAGTGGATGATAATGGCAGGAGAGAGCATCCTCTGGGTGACGGTCATGATGCCAAGGAAATGTTGAAAAGGTCCGTGCAAAATTTGCAGCGCGTGCCGTTGCGGCTTTATGGTGATATATTGAATGAAAGGAGTGCTGAGATTTTTCTCTCCTAACTGTAATAATGGTGAGCCAGCCCACGTGTTCAAAGAGCGTAAATATGCAGGGAAGGGAAGACAATGAGCAGAGTGTGTGTGTGTGTGTGTGTGTGTGTGTGTGTGTGTGTGTGTGTGTGTGTGTGTGTGTAGGTGGCCACATGCATGTGCGTACGACAAACAAGAGCCGCACAGTAGAAAGAGAGCCTTAGTTAGCTGTCTGCTTGGTGCTTCGCTGCCCCTGTGATGTATGTTTATGGCCCATCATCTCTAGCCAATTACCCTGCCTCAGTGTGGGAGCGCCGCGCTTTCACATCACAGTCGTCAGTGTCTGAGCGCGCAGAGAGACGACGACAGTTAACGTTCCTGGACATCCCTGTGCAAAGGGCTGTTTTCCTCAGGGGGCTCTGGAGATTCATCTTCAAAAGTAAGCCACCGAGTAGCAGAGTCTGCTGAGTCTACAGCTGCTGTGGGAATTGGAGGCTTGTTGCATGTGTGTTTGTGTGCGTGTGTGTGCGTGTGTGTGCGTGCGTGCGTGTGTTAGGTGTGTGTGTGTGTAGGTGTAGGTGTTCTGACTCCACACAGTATGTGTACAAACTTCTGTAAATCTCCTTTTTCCACACACTTTTTTGTCTGCATTAATATGAGCTCAGCAGATCACTCAGCTCGATAGATTGATGTGTGCATCCATACGGTTAGCTGCTGTAAAATGATGTGTGATCATCACAGCTGTGAAATAACCTTGGCTTGTTGGTTCTCTTCATTTAACAGATACAGCTGAGGCAGACGTGTTCATGCATCCCGTCCAGGTCAACCTGCAGACTTTCTCCCACAAACACATCTAACTTTTACAAGGTAATCCTTTTTCTCTTTGTTTTTTCAGCAGGGAAATGTGTTTTTGTGCTAGATTATACTTTTGTGTTTAGTTCACAGTAGCTGCTTCAGATTGCCTTTCCATAACACGGGCTCCTGTAGAGAAGTGACATTAGAAAAGGTAAATCAAATCAAAGTGACTGCACGGCAGCCATGAAGACTAATTTGCTTTTAGCGGGGAGTTGTTTTTAACCCGGCTGACACCGATGAGAAGTGTGACTTTATCTCAGGCAATCATTACACTTCATATTTGGCTGATTTCTCTGTGAAACTGAGAACAGAGTGGCAAGACAAGGGTTTATATATTTTTTTTTTCTTTCTGGCTCAATATTCACACACTGTGACAGATAGAAACTGCAAAGCTGTGTTTGTGTTGGCTAGATGAAGGAACGCTCCTGCCCAGAGGGTTTATCAGGGAGAGAAAATATTGACCGCCAACAGTTGCACTTTGGTAGTGTTATTGCTTTTCACACTTGTGTGATACAGACAGCATTCGCCAAGCACAACAATTGTAAACCTACAGCCATATTGACAGCCGCATTGCTCTTCTGTGCAGGGCAGAATATCCAGCTTATTGTGTTTACTTTTTAGCTTATTCCTCCAAAGTGCTTTTTGCAGACAAATATAAAAGTCTCGAACAAGGTGAGAAGAAAAGAAAATAGTTAATCTTCAGGTGAGATGAAAATCCACAGGGGCCTCTAAATTTCCTTCTAAATTAAGACTACAAAACACACTGTCAAAGCAACAGCACAGTGCGTGTGTGTGTGTGTGTGTGTGTGTGTGCGCGTATGCGTATGAGTCTTTTTCAATATGCTGTAGTGTCTCACTAGCCAGCCAATCTCTCTGATTATTGGTTAGCACACAGATGAAGTCAATTCATCACCTCAGTATTGGAGGGTTGCTCTCCAGCTGCAGATGGCCATCTGCTATTGTAATTATAAACTCACCAATATCACATTTCAGTGTTTATTTGTTGGTAAAAGCAAGAAGATAATGACTCAGTAACTCCAGAGGCAACTTAATGACTTATTATATCATGTATCATTCTTTAATGGAGCAGATTAAAGATGGTGATCGTATCATGTTATTGTTTTGTCCAAAATGCTGAAAACAAGCAAATTGAAGTAGAATTATTATTACATTACATGTTATTGTAGGTTTTTTTGGGGGACAGTTTTTTGTGTTTTGATTGATGTAAAGAATGCTGGAATATTAAGTACCAGTTTGATCTTTTTTTTTTTGTGATATTGCACAAATTTCAATGCATTTATTTCTACGTAGAGTCAAACTTGGTTGCATTCACATGTCCTGTTGGCAGTAGTTCCACCTGTGGATGGTTGTAGTCGATTTGATTACTTTGCATCCATACCAAAGTGCCAAGTTTGGCTCAAATATTGTGATTTGTTTTTTTAATTTTTGTTAGCATTACAGTAATTTTCATTTAATCAAGGCTGCAAACAACAGTGTTGCTAGCAGATGGAGAGACTGAGCATGGCCTACTTTTTAATTTGTTCACCGATTAGCAGAATTGAATATGCTGCTGATATGTTCATTCACTTTCCTGTGTGAAACAGAGGAAGAGTTTTCTTCTGTTGCACGCTGCTCTACACTTGTTTGTCTCAAATGCTGTTTACACCCCAACCTCATGCAAACCTGCACACTCTCTCCAGTTGAGGTAATGTTGCCTGACTTTTGTAATTCGTCACTCTTTGAAACAAAAATGTGAGGAAAAGAGTTTATAAACTTTGGTTTCACTGAGACCATTCCACATGAAGGTTAGAGCTCAGTAATGTGAACTTAAAAATGAACAAATTGGACAGAAATCTCCAATAATGTTCTCTAAGCACGGTAGAAGTTCAAAAACATTTCCAGGGCAAATTGATTGACGACACAGAACACACAAAATTTAGACGCACATATTTAATGAGCTGATGAAAGACTTAAAGGTGCAGTTGGTAACTTTGGGGTAGACAACAATAATAATTTTTGTGTTCTACTTGAAAACAACATAATATCCATAGACAGCTGTGGTAAGTGACGTGGTTTGAGAGTACCATGAGATCTCTGTGTTTTCCCTCTGTTAACAGGATTTGTAAAAAGCCTAACGTTCCTGTTCATTTTTACCTAACCGATGAAATTCTCTGTATCCTCTGGCATGATTGGTGGGTCTAAGTTCAGCTACTAAGCAACAGGTAACTTTGGTACTAGATTAGCTGTTTGTGCCTTATGCTCTGGCTTGCCTTTGCCGACAACAGAGTGTCAGCAAGCAACACCATCAGGCAGCTTAAGCTCAAGCTGAGACGGACCAGTTTACTCTGCTGCAACTTTCCCTGTAACTATTTCATCTTGGCTCAACTTGGACTGAAAAAAGACAGCGACAACAAAGATAAACTAAACTTGAGTCCAATCAAAAACAGGGAGGGGAGGCTGCAGCAGAGTTGCTTCCCAGTGAGTCTCATGTTACAGCTAACGTTAGCTTTCAGCTCATTAGCAAAAGTTACCAACTGCAGCTTGAAAGGACCATACGTGTTATGACATGTCCTTGTCCTTTCTCCACATCAGCCGCATAGGTTACATAAACCCAACACATTTTTTTTTCCAAAGTAGCTTTATCTATGAGATATTGTGTTTGTTTACATTTTGTCCATAAACGTCACAAAAAATACCTGAAAATGTGTGGCATGTTAGTTAGAAAGAACATCTGCGACAAAATCATTCTTCATGCTAATATTCCAGCTTGGAAAACAGTATTTGTAAGGAACTATTTTTTCAGGCGTAATAACTTTTGTCTCAACAGCTCCCAGCTCCCCTGTCTCACTCTCACTCAGTGATTTTTAACCAAATAAACACAGACATTCTCCCCAAAGGGTGAATTACCTATACCAAGCAACTTTAATGTGTCCTGTAATGTTTTTAAACCCAGTTTCAACATGAATGGAAGTGAGTTGAGTTTATAATATAGTCTGAAATCTACTAAAGTATACACATGGTTGAATTTAAACCACATTTGTAGAAGATAGGGGTGATCTCTGCTATTGGTGAAGACTCAAAAACAGACTAATATGGTCCTTTATGACATTCAGCAAATCTGATTATTGCTGTGGCGTACTTTTTGAATAGAATAAGTACACAAGTGCATTAAATGAACATTTTAAATTTGTGGTTTGTAATTTATTTATTTATTTATTACCAGCAGCTTACAAATGTAAGACGTTATGACAATTCATCATGCATTTTTCCAATTGCTTGATTTTTCTTTTAGATCTTGAGCTGTTTAAGGCGATAACATTTTCACATATATTTGCAACATTCAGATACTTTACAGCATGTGTGAAACTAAAAAGTGGATCAGGAGGCAAAGCAGGTCCTTCAGTTGCACGTTAAAGTGTCCTTGTGTCAGAAATTGAACCCCAAATTGCTCCTGATGGCTTCCATCTGTGTAAGTGTTTGTTTGTGATCCTGATAAGCCAATTTGCAAATTATTATATAAATCTGTGTGTTGACAATGGTTTGTGTTTCAATGCTTTGAAAAGTAGATTATGTTCAAGTTTTCGGTGCTCCCATAAATTCTGCACAGATGACGAAACGCAGCTAAACTGCTGTAGCTGTTTACGTTTTTCCTATAACAGTTTTAAGTGGTGCACTCCAGTGAATTAGACGTTTTACATTCTGAAGCGTCTGCCACGTGAAACAGCTTAAATCAGGGATTGAGGTGATCCACCACATTCTCATCTGCTTCAGTGGCATGCCAATGTGGGCGTGCATTAAAGATTCATGCAAACAGCTGTTTCTTCTACAGGACAGCATGGCTCTCAGCGAGACAGTGTGCTTAGATTTCAAATCAGAGAGGCTGAGAGGAGCTGCATTTGGAACATTGCATACCGTGCAGGCAACCTGTATGAGAGCAGGAAATTTACACATCCTCTTAAAAGAAAGAGAAAATCAGATAACGCTCCCTGAAAATGGAAGTGGAAGTGTTAGTGATTTAAGAAAATAGGCTGAAGATCATTTGAGAGTTACATCTTTGAAAAAAAAAAAAGGATTTTTTTTTTTTGTTAAAATTGACCCCAAATTTGCCAAAACAGACCATCAAAAAAAAATTCACTTTCATTTCAGTGAGGGTGATACAAAGGCAGAGTAAACATATCAATCAAACGGTTGATGGGAGTCAAATTAGTCATTTTCATTCAACAGTTTGACATTTGCCTAAATAAGAGTGACTGTTGAATTGTGAAGCGTTAGGCTTGACAGAGAGGTGTGCATTCATTCAAGCTGACATTTGTAGGACATTTCAGGATAGATGCAGTGATAACTGATCCTGACAGCCGTGTGGACCCTGAATACAGAGTTATGTGTGTTAGGTATGAGGTGTTCAGTCTCAGCAAGCATCATTCGCTCTCCCTCCTTGGACCGCATGCACTCTGACTCTTGCATTTACTCATGCATTTGCTGTGTTACATTTTCACTGCATCTCATGTATCTTAATACACACTCTCCGTCTTTGCTCCAGTGTCCAGGCAGACTGAGATATTGTTGCAAAAGAAAGCTTCATACATTTGTCCAGCTTTAAAATGGATAAAACCTACAAATGCAGCTGAAATCATGAGATCAAGGTGTCTGTGTGCACTGTTATATTACATACGCTCATATACTTATATAAGAGTGTAACGCAATGGCGTCTCTCCTCCACTGAGACAGGCCATGACCTCCTCAAAGGAGCTCACAGTGACCATTTGAATGATAATGTGACAGGCTGATTGTGAATTTACAGCTAAATCAAAGGACTCAAACAGAGACAATATGGCGAGCTCCAAACAAAATGCTCTCCACCTCCTCTTCAAAGTTATAGTCTCTATCACAGCATCTGCAAAGTGGTTCGAATCATCACCGATAAAAACAAAGAAGACGGTGTTTTCACCTCTCTGCACAAAGTCACACCTTACTTAATGCTGTCTGCCGTTCTACATAATGTGATGGTGAGCTCTTCCTGCTGGAAACTGCAGTAATAAGCAGATGATTCCCTTTGGAAATAACAGCTGCCTGTGTTTTTCTAATGGTGAGGCTCCATCACCGCCCGTCACTCCTTGTTCATCAGCAGCTGTTAGCCATGCATTCTATGTAATTGTTTTCACTCTGTGCTGTAGTGCACTATGTTTCACAAGCACTTATCAGTTGGAAAAATGTATCATAATCCCAACGCTTAAGTACAGTTTCTGCATGTTAGCAGCTTGATAAAGTAGTCTGAGGATCTCTAAATGATGTTAGGTTTTTTTTTCTTTTTTTTTCACTATTTGAAATAATGTTGCCTTGTACCTTTTATGCATTCTGAATTGGCGAGGTATTCTTACTTTTTTCCAAAAATTTAGCAAGAGAACAAGAACACTCGCCATAAGCCCCAAAGCTGTTCATATTCTAATTAATTTTGAACTGTACCTGGGGGGATGTCTGGCTTAATTTACAATATGCTCTGTGCTTTGGCAGTTTTGTCTGTAGACTTAATCACCACACACCAAAACTGTGTCCAAATCTAAAGATTTATTTTGTCAGTTTCAAGAAAATTCACTCTTAGGCAGTGTAATGATGTGATTTCTATGCATGCATGGCTGTGTTATGAAATATTGTCTGCTCTCAGTCTGACACATTAACCCCAATTGTCTGGTTTTCAGTGTCAGACCCTCAAAGCCAGAGACCAAGGTCCTCTGTCTAGACTCATCACGCACTCAACATTCACAGAGGGACAAATTCATCAATGTAAAAACACATTTTTGAGTCAAGGCTCAAGTCTTGTTGAAGCCTTGTTGAAAATCTGAACAACCAGACATGCGACCACTTTAATACCTCACTTTTTTTAACCTAGAGGAAAAAAAATGCAACGGCTTTGAAAAACTGGTCCTGGCACACATCAAAACCTGAGTGAAACCCACCACTGACCCTCACCAGTACGCTTACCGTGCTGTGCCAGCAGGTCCACAGAGGATGCCATAGCCACCACCCTCCATCAGTCCCATCCAGATGCTGTTTGTGGCTGGAAACTCTGCTTTTAATACCATCATCCCATCCCTGCTGACCACTAAACTGGTTTGGTTTCAGCACCAGCCTATGCAACTGGATCTTGGACTTCCTGACTAACAGACCCCAGTCTGTTAGGATGAGGAAAATAAAATCTTCACCTCTGACTGTGAGCACAGGCTCCCCACAGGGGTGGATGCTGAGCCCCACCCTTTATTCCCTCTTCACCAATGACTATGTGCCCATCCAGAACACAAATTATATCATAAGTTTGCGGATGACACTACAGTGGTGGGACAAATTACAAACAACAAGGGAACCTCCTACAGGGTGGAGATTCAGCACCTGGTTTCATAGTGCTCCATCACCAACCTATCCCAAATGAACAAAAGAGCTCATCATTGACTTCAGGAGGTCCTGCACTCCTTCAACTGCTCTGAGGTGAAACATGCCACCAGGTTCAGGCTCCTGGGAGCTCATGTTACTGAGGACCACTCATGGACTCTGAACACATCTGCTACAGTGAGGAAGGCTCAGCAACACCTGCCATCAACCCATTATCAACACTCAGCGCGTATGGGGCACAAGTTGCTGCAGCCTTTTATAATTAATTACTTCAATTAAGATCATACAGGTACTCTATTTATCTTTTTATCTTATTTTAGTAAGTGTAGTTCTGCATTTATTTATTTTTCGTAGAAACAAATAACTATTTTCGTTGAACATGCTTGTATAATGATGAAAAAGCTGAGTTGAATTTAATTGAATAGAATTCAAAACCTGTGTCCATTTTGTCTCTTAGAGGGCCAGGGTGACTTGTTTTGTTTCCAGTCTACAACTTCTTCTTCTTCTGTTTATTACAGCCGTGTGTAATGATGAATATACCGCCACCGCCTGATTAAATTACTCTTTTCAGCTTGGTTTATTCGCTCTAAATCAGCTGATGGAAATGCTCCTAATTAGCATGTTCCTTTCTGTGGGGTATCAAAAGTTGTCTTAAAATTTGCTTCACAATTAATGGAAACATGGCTTGTGTCAAACTGGAAGGACTAAACAGTGGAGGGGTCACCAATTTACAGTACAATGCAGTCCTGTGTGATCCCTAGGGCAACTTAACACCGAGCTACACCTGGACTCATATGATCACGGGTTCTGTTTTAATGGGATATCAAACTCAGATGCACATACTTGGCAGACTCTCAGAAAACAATAATTAAAACAAATTTCCTGCACTTCTACACCAACTAGCAAATTAAGTCAAAAACAGCCACCTGCACTCATCAATGCGCGCTCTAAAATGTGTTTAGAAAACACTGCTTGATGGCTGCTCAAATGTATGATAAGTTTATTTTTTATGAAGGCAAAAAGGGGTCAGCAAAACCATTGTTTGCTTTCTCAAAATGAATAACGGGGATACATTTGTTCAACATGTTTGTGAATGTGACCTAAACACGCATGTGTACCCGGGGGTCAAAGATCCACATGAGATCACACATCAGGTGTGAACAACCACACAAGACTGAGACTCACTCGTCTGTCCATCAGAGCTGAAGAAGCCTTTCGACGAGGGTTGAAATGTCTTCAAAGACCTCAAGCAAGTCTAGTTGTCCTTGTTTAACACCTGCTCAGCTTTATGTCAGTTCAACAAAAACATTTATGTTCTACACGATGAAACATTATAGAACTTAAACAGTATCTTCACCTGTGAGCACATGAAAGGGTGGATTTCTCCTTCAAACTTGGAGGCACACATGAGAGATGTGTAAAGCCTTCCTCTAGCTTGTTAATGTGGGACTATCTTTGGCTCCCACCCACATGATATTTTTTTTTGCAAGCTGGAAGCCCACTCAGCATTCTATATTTCTCTCGTTTTGGTGTGAGAGGAGACTTGCAGCACCGACCCCACGGGATGTCGATTCCAACCAATGCTTGTGGACTTACGGTAACATTTTGCCCCAGTGTCAGGGAGGAGGAGAAGCAGAGCGAGAGAGAGAAGACTATGAGCTTAATGTAGATCTGTCATCAGCTGGCTGCGGATCAAAAGAGCAGCATTGGCAGGCGGAGCACAGAATCCACCAGAGCCTCCTCTCTCTGCCAAGCCTCAGCTTCTCTGAGGTAGACGAGCACAAGAGGGGCCTGGCTCCAGGCAGGAGTGTGTGTATCTGCTCAGCAAGTGTGTGTATGTGTGTGTGTTTTGGGGGCGGAGAGGTGTGGGCACATGCACAGTGTCTCAAGGCAAAGATCTGGCACTTTGAAAATGTCACCACAATCCCAGAAACAAAAAAAAACAAGAGGAGAATGGAGAAAGTGCGATGAGCAGACTCTGTATGCTTTGGGAGGTTTGGGATTTAGAGACTATAGGAGGAGGCATTGCATTCTCAGAGTGGGAGATTGGGAGGAGTGAAAGTAATGCCTCAAAGACAGAGAGAGACATGCACGTTTTTTTGACCATACACTTCTGCAGCATCAGCGTACAACTGTTAAGTGAGTCCAAGGACGTATCTAATTTGCAGCCCTCTGTGGTTTGTTAGTGTCTTTATTCCCACTTTTGATGTGATGATTGAATTTGTCTGCTCGCTGTGCCCTTGTGCAACTGTGAATCTGTCGTGTCATTTAAAATCAGCTCAACCTAGCACAATTGCATTTAGTGTTTAGTTCTCTGTATTTAAAAGGAAAAGCAGGTTTATTGTCATTATACAATGAATTGTACAATGAAATTGCGGGGTTAGAGTGGAGAGTTGGTCCTGAGCCGCTGCGACTGAGCATGCTGCCACACTGGGCCAACTGAACCTAATGTGTCTGTTCCAGCTGGGAATCGAACCCAGGACATTCTTGCTGTGTGTTAACAGTGCTAACCGCTAAGCCATCGTGCTGCACTTAAATGAACAAAAAACACTGATGAGAGCTCTTTAAGCCTGTTTGAGTCTTATGTACAACATGAACCGTTTTTGGTTAACCTCTTTAAAAAACAGGATTGCTGGTGCCACATTTTCCATTATGCTGTAATATGAACTTATTCGAGATATCAAGGCACTTCATTAACATTGCAAAAGAAAACTCACTTTTTAAACCCATTGTCTCTGAAATTTGGCTCACCCGGGAAACAAACCAAACGTTGTTTTGATTAGTGCATTTTTGGCACTTCCTTGGGAGCTATATTACTCACGCATGAGCTATAGTATTTTTGGTCACTCAGGCATCAAAGAAACCTGGAGGACATTTCCTGGAAAGAACAGCTTGCCAGATTTATAGTGAAATGTGGCTTGGACATATATTTTAGTCATAGTCTGCAATATAATAAACTCTATGTATCAGTGCTATTATGAGATCTCTTAAAAACACGCTTGGATAAGTAGTGAAAGATTATTGGATGGATGGACTTTGATGTCACACTCCCTGATGGTCTCTTGAATCAACCCTGTCTCCTTGAAAATATAAATAAATAAATATTATACAGTGCTATTAAAGTTATATGTAAGAGAAAAAACCTCAGGTTTTATTCATGTATGGTTCATTCTAACTAAAAATAAGACCATAAAGAATATTTGAGATGGCTAAATGAGCTGTAGACAACTTTAAACCTATGGAGAATCTTGTTTACTGACGACACAGAGATACCACGTGCTACCAACGTCCTTATACCATTGGCTCGCAAGCCTTTGGCTATATCTCAGACATGTAAACAAAATAATCATTTTGTACCCAGCAAAACATTTAAAATAATTTACAATAATAATTAAATAAAAGGCAACACTTTTATTCCGCACCTTTGTAAAAAACTCTGTGGATTCATTATTTTTCAAAAAGGAATGGTTTATGTATAATTGTTACCAATAAATCCTTAAATATTCGTATGAAGCCACTGTCTATCTGAGTAAAGCAAAACCATGATGTTTTTTCTAACCCAGTGCTGCCAGTGCCTAAAAATGACCATATATAGGTTTTATAGTAGTGAATACGATTTGACTTGCATTGCAAAATCGAATATTTTGGCAAAAAACAAATGAAATAAATTAGCAGTAAAGATTTTCATAAGTGCAATATCAGCTTTTTTGACCTCTGTCAACAGGTTCATGAAGAACATTTATGTTCATAAAGCTAACCTGGTAAGACCAGCCAGATCTCTTCACGGAGCTTCACGTTCCTTTCTCTGTGGGTGAGACATGAATGTGATGCTCCCAAGATCTGGCTGGTCTCACCAGGCTACATAAAAGCATAATCCAGGTGTCATACCATTTCCTTCCTAATTTGCCTCCACTCCTTCAATCAAACTGGATGAAGCACCCACCCCCCGAAACAAAGGAGGCTAAAGCCACTGCCTGTTTTACTGCAGACAGCAACACTAATTGCAGCTGCTAGTGGCTGAATCAGACAAGTCAACTTTCAATTACCGTGATTGGTATTTAAACTGATTTTTTGTGTCATTTCGTCAAATTTCTGCGAATCGTTTTGTTGACACTTTTGTGTCAATTTTTGGTCAGGTGTTATTTTCCTGATTTTCTTTTGTGCAATATGCATCCATAAACAGTAAAATCCTGAGCCAAGATGAGATTGTTTTGTTGAAAACAAAAATATGCAGCATTGCAAACATCTTAAGTTGAATTATAGCAGGAGGCAGCAGGTGGAAACTTCCTCTGCTAAGCAGCACTCGCTGTGTATGTTTATCGCTGCCTCACATAGTTTAAAAAGAGAGGAATGCTGTGTTAAGAAATCACGACCTGACCTTGCTTATCTTGTCCCCCAAGTTGTAGGGTACGACAAAAAGAAAATACGACTGAGTGAGGATGCACAACATCTCTCTTCCGCTGTGTTTACCTAGTGTTTGTGTGTGCATGGGCGTGCATGTTTTTGTGATTGTATGTGTTCCAGCATTCACTCGAACTCAATGTTAAACCTATTTCCAAACCACTGATTCAGCTAGTTGTGGAGATATACAGTGTTCCTGTCAATGCTAACCTTTAGAGATTATGGTGACATTAAAAGCTGCATATGGCGAGTGGGGGGACCCGACCGCTGGGCGCTTCATCTGATCTAAATGTCCTCTCTCACCTCTATCAGCAAAAGTAATTACAGCAAACCACTGTGACATCTCAGGCTGCACAAGAGAGGGGAAGAGCACCTAGTATAGGTCATGGAAATACACCCATCTCTCTGGGTAAGGAGGAGACAATTATCTTTTCGTGCAGAGACGGGGCGTTGAAAAAAGGAGCCCTCCACCCTCTAAAAACCCCCCAAACCCCCACCCCCTACTCATCAAACAGAAGCATCTTCTGTGCCAGCAGCCGTGAGGGACTCAGTCAAGAAAATTGACACTGCTGTTAGCAAGCTCCAGGCTAAAGAGAAGCATCGTATCGCTACACCGGTGACTGGGGCTTCACTGATATGTCAGCAAACATGTGTTTGGGTCTAGATTCTATAATGTATTGTTCCAGTCAGTGCATGCATATGAAACTGATGTCTGTGAAGTCGCAGGATGACAGTTGATTAAATGTCTGAGCATCACAGAAATGTTATTAATGGACAGCTCACACAGTCTTGCCGCAATATATAAAGCCCTCTTAAAAAAAACAAAAAACAGATCTTAGAAGGAGAAACCATAGAATTGTCCTCCTCAAAAGTGTCATATGTAATTGTGGCTATGTCTTTTATATGGGCCTATTCTGTTTAATTTTGTTCTTAATTTATTCAAAATGCTTCCAAAAATCCAACTCAGGGAAGTCTAAGTTTTTTAAGGTAATAAACATTTATTTTGTCTATATTTTGCTCCCTGTCAGTTTCTGAATAACATCAGTCAAAGAGTGGTGGAGGAAATTTGGCAAATATGACTTAAGAATCTGAATAAACCTTCTATAAATTATCTCATCCGCAAACATTTCAGACTAAATCCTTCATACAGATTTTCATCTGTGATTTGGCTGTTTGACAAAGAAATAAACATTCCACTTCACTGCGCCATCAAACAACCTCTTTTGTTTTCATTGTTTTGACGGAGAGACCTCTAGCTGCAGAAAATCTATATTGTGTGTTTGAAAGTCTACTTGTATGTTTAAGCTGTGTGACTTGGACAAAATGCCACCGTTTTCCATGCTGGAAGCAATCATAATCCTCGTGAAAGGGATTTCCTGGTTTTTTTTTTTATCCTTTCCCTGTCATGTTTGCATTGTGGATATGTTGGATGTGTTGCAGAGGGGTCCTGCAGCCCCACAGCCGACCCTGATGTTCAGAGTCAGTGGGCTGCGGTGGCCCAGAGCGGCTTACGCTAACCTCTAACCCCCTGGCAGTCGCTGCTGGCTTAGCTCTGCTGAACAAATCAACTGGGCTTTGTGCCCGAAAGAGTCGACCTGCACGAGTGTCATCTGGCCCAGTGGTGAGATACCCTGCACCTCAGGGTGAACCTCACAACATTATCCAACACACTCCTGAGACAAGAGGGCATGGCCTTCACTGAGCTTCCCCTTGTTTATAGACCTAGTTGAGGCCACATTTACATTCATTTGAATCTAAATGCATGCAAAAAATCCAACTGTTTATATGTTTAATGAAATTGTGGACTTTGGGTTTGTGTTAATTTTCCATTATTGTGTACAAACAAGAACATGCAGTTATTTAGCTGCATCATCTGTTTTCTTTCTGTTTGTGTAAACAGCCTCACCAACACATTTTGGTCAGCTTACTTTCTAAGCTTTTGATTACAGCTTTGCTGCAATTAAGATAATCATACTAATGCCCTGATTTGGTGAGATTGCTTCAATCTGGCCAAATTCTGCCTTAGTGTGACTCAGCTGCATTCTGCTCCCTAAAAGGCTCGTGCAAACCCAGTAATTTCACAATGTATTCATTTGGGCAAATTATTTTTTCTCTTAGTTATTTCTTACATAATTATGGACACTGGCTATTTTCAAATTTTACCATGTGCTTGTTTTTGCTGCAAGACAGGAGTTATGTTTGCTCTCATGTCTTCTTGATATGTGAAAGAGTTTAAGTTAAAGCAGAATGTTTGAACCATGTTTCTTTGAGGGAAACATTATTATCAAATAAAAAATAATATATGTCACTCAGATTTTTGAGGGGTGAAAGAAAAATATAAATTCATATTGAATGTATTGCTACAATCACATTAATTTGGGGTTTAATTGTGGATTTCAAATCAGCCATGATGGCCTGGGAATTGTGCACCTACTTTATCAATCTCACAAGTGAACAAAAATGAGTTTTCTTATATTCTTGGCATCAGTTGTAATAAAAAACTTTCCAAATTAATATGGGGTGTGTGGGTGGGGTGGAGGCGATCAGCAGGTCTGTGCAATCAGCTATTGCACTGGGGAGGAAAAGAATCAAATTCATTATGTGAAATGTGGAAATATGGCCACCATGAAGGAGCCTCTTGAATTATAATGAAGGAGGCCCCTTGATAACCATGAATCCACCAATTAAGGTTCTCATATAACATTCAAATTATGTGCATTTTAACGACTAGTTTTGCCACAGTAACACTTGCGTTTTCCTTTGGTTTCAAGGAGCTTCCCTACTTGCAAATGTAGGCGTAATTAAGATAATTAAAGCTTTTGATGTTCAGCATATAATCCAATGTGCTGCAATGGAGAGGAAAAATGCAGAAAAGTTTTAGTGACTTTCAAGGCTTTGTCCTCCTCTGTTCCCTCCCATTAAAACAGCTCTCATTGTCTAAGAGTCCATTTCCCTTTAATCAAACGATTCTCACATTATTTGGAGAGAAACTGGTTGCTTCATTTTGCAGAATTAACAACTTTGTCTACTTAACGTTAATTTTGTAGCTGAGTCCGTGTCAGAGGAGCCTCAACAACACTTAAATTTTACTTTTTGTCTCTCAGAACAGTTTTGTTGAGCACACATGGACTTCCTGCATTGGACCTCACCACATATGGTTATATTATAAACACATTTATTAATTAAAGCTGTCAGACTCCTCATTTGGCTACAGACTGTAGGAGAAGGCAGAAAGCTCAGCCATAAAAAAAGAAACATAGTGTTGGCGTGCAGACAGCAGCAGCTGCAAATTACAGGTTTTAGTGTATCTGTGTCTGCTTCTGACTTTGAATATTTGTCCCTGAAATGCCCTTATT
This sequence comes from Naso thynnoides, assembly GCA_029783665.1. Lineage (NCBI taxonomy): Eukaryota > Metazoa > Chordata > Actinopteri > Acanthuriformes > Acanthuridae > Naso > Naso thynnoides. The sequence goes on from JAQLOL010000023.1 coordinate 27,793,323, forward strand.
TCCACTCCTACAAAAGGCTTTGAGACATGACAGCTATTTTAAAGCAAGAAGTAATATCTTCTTGAGATCAACTGAATGCATGTGCCTGCATTATGTATGATGTATGTGTGAGAAAGAAAAAGAGAGACAGGGGAAAGAGGCGGGTGAGCTCCCTGGCTGAGCTTTTATCATCCTTAAATGTACCAAAATGAGTCTTGGGGAAAAGGAAGCCGTGTGGCTTTTGAAGAATTAATAAGTCTGTCTCATTTGGATGTGTCTAGTGTCTCGGACAGCCTGTGGAAGCCTAAGCTCCACACTTTCCTGACAGTGCCTTTGATGATCACTGATAACGTACAGCAACTCCCAGGGAGCGAGGCATCCAACAATGAGGGTAGAGTCAGTGGAGACCGGCTTCACTGATCCTGAATGAGCTTTATTATCTGGCCTCTCTCCAGCAAAGCAGTGCATTAGGTATTCCTGAGACAAAGCATTTGGGACAGAGTGTGTGCATATTGTTCTGTTCTTCTTGTCGAGGAAATCTTGTCCTTTGACAAAGGTTACTGGTCCACTCACCTGCTGGGTGCAGACAGTCTTATCTTTCCGTGGGTGAGTTTAACAAATTTGTTAATGTTATTTTGGATAACATATTTCCAGCATTATTTGAGATGGTTAATTTGGGATGGTTAATTTGATTCGAGGCTACTCCCAACCACTAAGGGCCAATTATGTGATGTTATTAAAAGTAAGTAGCATTTTCCTAAAAATGTAGATGTTGACATCCAAAATGTGTCCCTCTAGATGTGTGGTGGTGACTGTGTCTGCAGAGCCACTGCCCTCTGCCTGTATTTCTGTGTTTTGGTTTAGGCAGGACATTTCTGAGTAGGGAGTGGGTGCGTTTCTCTCAGCCAATGACAGCGCACATTTGAGGTTGGAAGTGGATAAAACATAGTGACTGGATGCTATTCAGACTGGAGAAAATAGTAGATGTGGACATAAAGTGGCAAAGTAAAGGAAATATAAGCCTAGTGAGGTTAAACAGCAAGTGGACTGAGATCAAGATTGAGAGTGAATTGATTGAGTGCTTTGACTTTCACTCGCTTTCAAGCACGGAAGGAGAGGCTGGAGATGAAGAGCAACGTGGAGTTGGTCTTCTTGCAGTTGGACAGGCAGGTGCCAAACACCAGTAGTTAGCTTGTGCTAGTTTGCAAAATTATTGACTTTTCCATTAAAACAAATGTAGTATTACATATACACTGAGTCTTACTATCAATCAATGCAAATAACTTTACATTTTGGAACGAGATCGTGCTGAGTTTGAGCTGTGAATTATCGGTAGCTTTTCCAAACCGACTATCAGAGACTCTTTGAAAGCAGTAGTTCTGTAAACTTGTACATTAATGTCTGTAACTGTAAATCTAGCACTACAATATGCATGCATATTTTCAAACTGCTCAGCATCTGCCTGTAAACTTTTTTTTGCACTTTTGTGCATTCAGTGACAGGAGGAGGGGCCAAATTTGAATTTTGTGTTTAAAATAAACAATTGACCCTTCCTTAAGCGCCACCCTGAAATGCAAACGGGCCAGATTGTAGCATTTGCCAGCTCTGACCGAGGTCTGACAACTATACGACTGACCGAGGTCTGACAACTATACAGCTGTGCTCCATTAAAACTCCTGCAGTCTTTTCAGATTTTCGTCATTTTCAGGCTGGTTCTGTGGATTTTGAGCTCATCTTGGGTAAGCACTGAGTCTGGGGCACATTTAAAAGTGATGCTTGTAAGTTGGCAAGTTTTGAAGGAGATTTACATTCTTTACATTTTCCAAAATAAAACACTAAAAAATGAAACCCTTTAATAAATATTGAGGCCATGTTATGTTGTTATTAGTGGATATTAATTTGAGTTACTTATAGCTATTAAGAGCACTAGCAAACGTGGCTAGCTAAGCTAGAGTCTATGGCATTATGCTCTGTGCAAAACTTGGTGTCCTCATTCCCAGTTGAACCCATCACAGTTCAACAAGCACAGCTAACATTCTATGTGCTTCGGTAAGCCTTCGATAAACATTGAGGCAATGTTATGTTGTTATTAGTGGATATTAATTTGAGTTACTTACAGCTATTAAGAGCACTAGCAAGTGTGGCCAGCTAGGCTAAAGTCTGTGGTGTTATGCTCTGTGCAAAAGTGGGAATCCTCATTCCCCATTAAACCACTCACAATTTAACAAGCACAGCTAACGTTATGTTTGCTTTGGTAACCCTTTGATAAACATTGAAGCTATGTTATGTTTTTATAAATTGATATTAGCTGCTTAATTTGAGTTACTTCTAGTTATTGAGAGCGCTAGCAAGCCTGGCCAGCAGAGCTAAAGTCTATGGCTGCAGTCTGGAAATAGCAGCTCTCGACAGTCTGCAGCATTAACCCGAACTCAAAAGAAAAGTGTCCACCACCTAAACGGGTCCTGAATTGTTACGAGAGTCCTTGCTTGTTTTATGAATGAAGTGAACCACAAGTTGAAGCGGCTGCACTGTGACCTGTAGGCTTAACATGTATCTTTATATTCATAACTCTAACCTGTTTTCACTGCTGAGTCACTTTGACTTCCTGTATTTATCATTCAAAGGCTTATTGCGGACTTTCTGTCTGCTTCTGTCAGAAATCGCATTTATGTTTTTCCAAAAAATCAAACATTATTTCACCAGAGTGTAGTTACTCGCGGTGTGAGCTCCATGCCCGCTCCAAAAGCTTGACAGACACAGCAACAGTAATTAAAGGGGGCGTGGCTTAGCAAAGGGTCAGTTGGCTTTTCTCTGCAGTTAACAGAGTGGAACTGAAAAGTGTGTTTGTTAAATACTCCTGACTATGCACTTGTCATGCTTGTTAAATTTGTTTGGTGAGAACTACTTTTGGAGATAACTGAATTAACCATCACATCAACAAGCTTTGGGAAAGTCACTTGCCATTTTCAATAACTTGCTTGGAATTGCTGTTTGCACAGATAAGACAGACGGACGGTTAGAGGTATGACACACAATTAGGATGATCGTCTCACGTTTTAACTTACCTCTCTTTTTGCCCTCTCTCCGATTTCTTCACTTAGTCATATGGAGGACCTTGACATTAAAGAGCAGCTGTATTGAAATTCAAGGCAGACAAGTGGAAATCAGTCTGAGAGTGAGGGCTGCAATTATCCAACTGAAATGGCTCTGAGGGAAAGTGCGCCAGAGAAGCTGCACAGAAAGACGCTCAAACATACAAACAACACACATTTACTGACATTTGCACACACGTCACACACACATACAGATGAAGGAAAAGACATAAAACAAACAAAACAGCCGACCAACATACAAGTGTGTCTGCACGATACCTGTCTATGGTAAACAGTACACAGTAAGTCTGGCTAATGTCACAAACCACATGTGAATAGTAGGGCCCTGCCCAAATTTGGTTTGCAGATATTATCGACCAACATTGGTCAGTTGCAGGTACATCAGTATTGGCATATTTGTTCTGATATGTGTCGATATTAAACTGTTTTTCAAGGTCAGAAAAAAAAACATGGACTAGTGATTTAAAAAGGTATAATCACGTAGTTTGTCCAGCAGAGGGTGGTCTATCATTTAATAATTTATAGTTCAGTGCACTGATGTTTGGAAAGGAGTTTGTTCAAATGTAAGATATCCTGCTTAATTACATATCTTCATTACAAGTATATCATAACCACTCGCAGGGGCTTGTAACATCTGAGAGAAGCACAAAGGTACATAGATGAGGGGCGCCCTTGTAGAATAGTTGGTAGAGCACCTCATGTACAGTGGCTGTGTCCTCGCTGCAGCGGCCCCAGGTTCGATTCCACCCTGTGGTCCTTTGCTGCATGTCTTCCCTCTCTCTCACCCCCATTCCCTGTCCAGTCTTCAGCTGTCCTGTCAAATAAAGGCACTAAAAGCCCCCCAAAAATATCTTAAAGACAGAGACAAACGCACATTCAAATGATATCAGCTTCACAACAACAAAAGCAAACTGGAGTTCTAAAGGAAAAAAAATCACTGCTCTTCAACACATTTTAACCATAAGAATGGGCTTTCAAATAATCAGCTCCAACTGATAACAGGCTGCCCTGTGAGCTTAGCCTGTTATGGCAAAACAAAATGTGCATGTCACCGGCCTTTAACTACATGCAGTAACTACAAGTGGACCAATCATTAGTCAGTGCAAGGTGGAGGATGCATACTTAGAAACTACTCAGACAGACGTTAATAGATGTGCAGTAGGTGAAAAAAAAAACTTTTTCTGATTTTCCTCTTGAAAATAATGGGGCACCTTTCAGAAGCAATGAAAGATTTCTTTTTCACATTGCTGAGGACTACAAGTATAATCCATCCAAAGCCACCACTCATCCTAAGCTGTCACTTCTTAGGAAAGGTCCAACAATCACAGTAGCCGACAGGCTTATACACAACTTCTTCTCTGGACAATTGCATGCCAAAATAAGAAAAAAACAACAAAAAATCATTACAGCTCAGGTTAGAAGGTGAAGAGGTGGCCTAAAAAGTCTCTTTTCCCCCATTTGTTTCCAGCTTGTCTGTACTGTAAGTGGCTCTGCATGAAAGCATCAGTTAAACGCCTAAAACGTCCAATGGAAATGTCTGCAGCAAATAAGTGATTGCCCCAGCGACTAGCTATCTCCACGTCTGTGTTATTATTACACCACAGGCCCATTGTATTATGCATGAGAGTGATTATGCCTTAGCAGATTACAAGCTGACCCCATTGCCTTTGCCTTACCTGAAGTGTAATTTCGATTCGGGAGAGACGAGAGAGAATGTTTTACCATCAATCTCTGTGAAGTCTGGGGACTGAATGCAGTGGAACAGAAAAGAACGGGTCTGCTGTTAATGACGTCCTGATATCATTTTAAAACGGAATGGGACAACAACATGATGAAAATGCTTATTTCCCTTGCTGAAAACAAAACCAGTACAAATGGTGTCTCACACACACACTCACACCTCGACAATGTTTCCGATGAAAATGGCATCAGTATGTGTTCACTTGCAGCAGTATGATGTATTTCCAAGCTGATGTTAAGGGAATGGATTCCAACTGACTGAGAGTGCCAATTGGATAAGGCTGGGTGGAAATGACCTCCACTGCAGCTCTCTCTGAGCAGTATTATATTCTTGGCCCTTGGTTGTCTCTATTCAGTGCCTTCAGCTAACCAAAATAGACTTCTCCTTCCCTTTCTGGTCTGAGTTTCTCACTGAATACAGTTTGTGACACAAGGTTACTGGTTTGAATCTCTTGTCTGGTTGAAATGTGAAAAAACAGATCAATATCCTTTTAACAGCTTTTAAGCAAGGTACTCAACTGCTTCAGTGGAGCAGCTCAAACTTCAACCTGTGTTCTGTCTCTAGATGTGCAACTTTGACCTTCAATCACCTTCAATCAATATTAAATCATGTCAGTTTTCCTTAGTCAGGTTCAAATTGCCTATTCTACCAAACTTGACTTTGCATGGGTGTTTTTTATAGTTTGAACTGCTTATGGCCTCACTAGCTCGGTCATGAAACCAGGGTCAAACCAATATGGGATTTTTTTCTGGCCGATGCAATACCAATATTAGGGGGGAAGGAAATTCCGATATCTGACATTTTGGTTAATATTATACACACACACACACACACACACACACACACACACACACACATATATATATACACATACATATATACATATGCATACACAGTATCGTCTGAATATGTTAGCAGATATTTGTGACAAAGATATGAAATAGAGGCAGGATATCTTACATTTTAACAAACGTAAAACATCAGTGCACTGATCAGTTCAGTTAACGGACAAACTACACAATAACACCACTTGAAATCAATAGTCGAAGGTTTTTTTATGTGTTTGTTTGGGGTTTTTTTTGGCTTTAAAAACATTTTTAATAACATACACCCTGATACACATATCTGGGATAAGCTAATATCAGCCAATAATACTCACAAACCAATGTACTGGTCAGGCCCTATACTCCACCTTACTTAACTAAAACAAAAGGACGCGTAGCTCCAGTTTCAATGAGCTCTTGACATGATAGCCTACACACACATACTCTCTCTCTCCTTCTCTTCATTCAAGGTTAGGATCAAACGGCGGGTTTCTACCTGTCCTTTTTCCCTCTCAAGTGTGTCTCTTTAATGTGGAATAGCCAGGGCAGAAAACACTCACAAACACACACACATACTCATGCAGACACAGGACAATCAGATCAAAGGTCTGATGTCCAGCCTGCTCTCTTTGTCTGATCCACCTTCAAACAGTCACATGTTGACAGAACAAGGCTGGGCTTGAATGTTAAGCAGATATTAAAGGACGGCAACACTAGAAAACCAGATCTTCTTCAAAAAGTCGACGCAAGCATGCGCTTCTGGCTGCATTGCCTTGGAAATCATATTTTCAGACTGTAGATTAATGGTTTTAGGTCGTATTGACACCTCCCAGTTCTTTAAGACAAAGGTGGGGCTGTTTTGTTATGTCAAGTTTTGTGAGGCATTATTTCAGAAATATCAAAATAAAACCCAAAACATGACAAGTTCAGCTGCTGATTTACATGGAAACAAAGTTATTTAGAAAATAATAAAACCTATTAAAGGAAAAATGAAAACAACATAAGAAGCTAATTTAAGCAGGTGACATAAAAGAAAACCTCAAGTGCTTATAAAATCATCTCACCTCACACCAGAGAAAAGAAGCAATCAACACATAGCTGAGAGAAAATTGATATCAAAGGTTACAGGCAATGTTGGCGGAACAGGGCTGGAATAGAATAGAAATCAAAAGATGGGGAATAACAGATGTAATGGGACGACAGCAATCTGATTTCAAATAAAATGACAATCCTGCTTTGAATAGATTGATTTTATTCATTTTGACTGAGACAGAATTCTTGAATTTCGAATAAATTAATTAAAAACCTCCATGCGGGGCGTTATGATGTATTATGCAAATACAAAAGCAAAAAGCAAGGAGCACGTGCAAGTGCTCCAAACACATTCTCAACCCTATTTTTCAAATATTGAGGCATTAACTCAGACGACGATCAAGCAACTAAAGTTGGAACCTTGTGTGTGCGTGCACTTTGCTGTGCAGCGCTCCGCTCATGCACAACAGGAACGGTCTCTGAAGATTTTGAACACACCTCATAAATAACCATAAATAAGTGTAACCAGATGATTGCAGCGAAGTTTATTTGATTCAACTAACACATATGAAAAGGCTCAACTATAAGTAAATATGAAAAAAGCATTACATTTAGCTCAATATTAGCTGTTTGATTCATGAGCTGAAAGATGAAAGATTCCGATTTTTTTTTTTTTTTTTTTTTACATTCCCAGTGATGTTGATAAGTTCTCAATGTAGTGAGTTCCCGGGACCCACAAGTGGTGATTTGAGTGGGTTCCTGGAAAATTCAGTGGGTCCCCATTGAAACTTTTATTTCAGATATTAGAAATTAACGGCTATACTAATGCATGTTTAAAATGTATCTGAAATAAAACAAATAAAATTCCAAATCTGAAAAGTTTAGCCTATTACAAAACAACGGTCACGGCAGCATGTCATACAACATTCAAATAAAGCAGCATTTTTGTAGCAACGTAAATGGCACCAAAATACATATCAAAATTCAAATGAAGACAAAATAGTGTCTGTAGTACCAAAATAAATGATCAATAAAAGTGCTGATTTTAACACATGAACAAAACATTCGCATCACCATACCAGCCAACAAATAAACATTTTTACATTTACCCTTTTCTCTCCTTTCCTGCTCACTCAAAAAAAAAAGGGGGGATCTCATCAGAAGCGGGATGTATCGCCATCTGAGCATGACAAAATGGCAGCTGCCATTCAAAGTATTTTTAATCAGAGCACCAGAGTATGTTTTCTTTATTTCATTACAGCACATCATCTAGACGTAAAACATCGTCGACATGAGTGACCACAGCACTGAGCACTGAAAACGTTTATTTATTTACTACTATGAGTTCATATCCTTAATTGTTGAAATGAAATCAATGGCAACTGGTTAGTTGTTGTAGTAGTGGCTAAAGTTAGCATGTCGCGAGACTGTGCATACGGGATTTCGTGTGGTTGAGCAGATGCACAGATGGTTGAAACAGCGCTTGCTTGGTCTCCTGACAGCAAGGTTTCTTGTGCTGGTTACTGTGATTTTTAACACGAGTTGTTCACGCTGTATCGTTTTACATGTGGAAAATGTATTGTGTCCCTGGAAACACGGATAGTAAGTTTGCTGCATCCTCTCAGATTTTAATGCATCAGGGACTCAGGATGTGAACCTAGCAACATCGCCTCATCTCATTAATGATACTGGATTGTTTATCACTGAATCAATATATCAATGAAGTTTGATGGATTGAAACACTTCTACTATCTGCTATCTGTTATCATAGCAAAAAGTAAACTCTCCGAGGTTGAAGTGAAAAACTTTTTTAATGAAATACAGATATGCTCTGTAGCAGTCATGCTGATCAAGACATAAAACTTCCCTAATAAGTCGAAGGAAATTGGAAACTTACTGCACAGTTGTGGAGACCCCTGCATTTCTGTCTGTCTGACTGTGCCTGTTTTCAGGATGGCTGTGTCCACCGCAGCCCGCTGTCCCCTGTCTCCCAACTAATTGTCAGGGACAGCCGGGTAATTTGGCAGGTAATAGCAGAGCAGCCCTCTGCTAATGTATTCCTGCCCAGGAAATGAGACTTTGGAAGCACCATGACAAGATGACTGACAGCTAGATTAGAGCACGGACAGAGGGAGGATGGGACAGAGAGGGAGAGAAGGGTGTGCAAACAGATAATGTTAGAGGGAAAGAGAAAAGAGACTAAGAAAAAAAATAAGGGGAGCCCTGGTTTTCATAAACATGTCTGCTGCAAAGCCTCCCCTCCCATGAGAGGAGGTGTTTATGAGAAAGTTTCTCCTCACAAAGGAAACACATCATGAAATAAATTTACTCATCCATGAAACAACAAAAATACATATGGGCAGGGGTTTTTACCACAAAGTAATTATTACTTATTTTTATACAGGCCTGTGCTTTATCAACAGTAAGTTTTATGCATATGAACATCTTGAGACAACCTTAATTCTTGACGCTTTAAAGCAGCCGTATTGCTGCTGCAGCTTATCCTACATTTAAAAGGGGGTTTCGCTGTAGCTCACATTCTCCCCCTAATGAGACACTTGTTTGGAATACACAGTTAAGAGGCTTTAAGCAACCATGTTTATTTCACATTAAGCTCTGTGCTGACAGTTTCTGAGAAGCAGAGTTTTACTCAGCTTTGGAAGGTGAAGGCTATTAACGTTCTGACATCGCTTGACACCATCAAATCCTTTGCACTGAGAAGTCATTCAAAGGGAACAACACTGACTGTGAAGGATCGACACAGTTTTTATGTCTTCAGTAAGGCTGCAAAATACACGCGATCTCATTTCTAAATGACGGTGATTTACTTGCTCGCATCTCCCTGTGCATTCAGATCACACTGCATTCATATGTTCACTTATTACTTCAGAGAAATCCCAGATGCCCTATCAGTCACACTCGTGCAGTGTAAAACAAAACACGAAGTTCATTCAGCCATCAGGCCAGAGATAGGCCACTGATTCAGCCACACAACTCAATCACCTCTCTATTTTCTCTCACATACGGCACTCTGCTTTCTTTCACTGTTGCTACAGTAACCAGACACGGCGTGTGTAGTGTCAAGCAGGGAGGCACATGTCACTTTACTTGACCTAGTTGGTGCTGCTTTTCACACATGAAAGAAAAAATTGAGTGTCGTTGAGGAAAATCTTGGTGTCAACAGCGAGAGAACTGATACACTCAGGCCAAGAAAAGGTGGACATTCTACCGTCTGAAACTGATAAAACTTGACGTCAGTGCACAAGGATGCACAAACCAGGCATTATCGCAGCGCTGCGAGGTAACACTATAAATCTTTAACTACCTGCAATGTCACCAAAAAATCCAGAATGAGTTAGCAGTTAAGGACAAGGAGATTTCTAAGTTTAAGTCCAGCACTTTTTTGGTTATTCCTGTTGAAAGCCCTGTGTAGATAGCATGTTTTTTGTTTGTTTGTTTGTTTTTTGTAAAAAAAAAAAAAAAGAGAGAGAGAGAGAGAGAGAATAGTTTGAGAGAATCATGATCCCAATTTTCAGGGAGAAAAATCATGATTCATATTTTAGCAAGAATCGTGCAGCCATAGTCTTCAGGCAGTTCAGACTAATTTAGCTAATTTCCTTAACCAGGAGAAAGGAATTGAAAAGGTTTACATTACCAACCAAACTGGAAACACAACTAATAGAAAACGCAGACAGTAGGATTATAACAGCTTTGTGTTATATATATATATATATATATATATATATATATATATATATATATATGTTGTGTTATGTTTAAGTGTATAAAGTGGATTTTGGTGATTGATAAGAATTTCAGTTCTCATGATGCAGCAGACTGTTACTCATAGCTGCTGGGAGGTATTTTCCAAACAGTCCATGACAAAAATGGGGATTTTCTGGGGATTGCATCAGCGAGCTTCAGAGGGCGAACACTATTACTGCTGGGACACGATTCGAAGGCAACAGATTGAACAAGCATTACAGTAAGTCACAGTACAAGGGCTGACTTGGGTAAATCTGTTGTAACCATGATTGGGGCTTGATTGCTTTCTCGTCCACAACAAAGGAAATGACAGCTAGAAGCAGCTGTACATGTTAGGAAAGAAATCACAAATGAGTGTTTTCTGATAAAAATCCTCTGTGCACTAAAGGTTGGTTTTCAGGAATTAAGAAATAAACATGATCATTCTCAAGCTGACAATCATCCTCCTGGTAAGCTGGATTGGCTTTGCACGTTATACAGCATTCATTTGTAAGTGAAACAAGGAAACAAAGAAATGCATTTCTATCAAATATTTGGAATATTTATTTGAATTCTCCCTAAATGCGGTTATGTTCCCTGTTTACCCAATTTCCCTCTCTCTTCTTCTCTTTTCTGGCTTTCGTCTTTCATTTTTGCACCCTGTCTGCAGAAAACAGAGCACAGATGAGACAAAAAGTTTGTTGTTTTATAGTTTTTTTTTTCTTGTAGCTTTTGGTTTTCTGCCACTCCCATCCTGGCATTCTGTTTTCTTTTCACTCTTCTTTCTGTCTTTGTAGCTTTGATGAAATTTGTCTGTTTGCTGTTGCTTCGCTTCTGACAGCAGCACGTCTCTCTCTCTTCCATTTCTCTTTTCATACCTTCATATTTTTTATTTCTTCAACAGAGATGAGAGGATCTGTTTGTTTCCTCTCTCATCATAGGAATGTCTCTGTCCTCATCTTCTTCCTTCGTGTGCTTTTCACTCTGTTTCTTGCTTTCTCTGTTCTCTTTCTTGCGCTTTCGGTTTCTCTGTGCTAAGATGAAAAGATCAATCTTGTCTGCCGTTTGTTGTCTTCACTCTGAGAGTTTTTCCTCTGGTTCTTTGCCACATGCTGCTAGTCTGACGGCTCAGGTCAAACGAACTGACCTGCCGCGCATCGCTAATGTGCTCCGGGGGAATCAGTTAAATTATGCTCACTGCGGGGGTGAAGACATACATAACAAACTCCTCAAGGTTACGCAGTATTTAGCCCTACAGCTTCCAGCTGTTTACAGAAGACGAGGCATGTTTTGCCAAACTGACATGCACGTTTCCTATGCCTGTGTCGGCCGTGACACTGACTGAGGGCAAACATCACGGTTCTTGGCCTACATCGACCTCCAGTGCTCACAAGAAAGATACAAGATCCTGACAGACATGCAGCTAACCAAACTGCACTGCCACAGACATCCGAAGGGTTTATTTTAATCACTTTGAACAGATCTGAAGCACATTTGAAAAACACGAGACAAGACATCAGGGTCATTTCTCTGTTCCTAGGGCTACCAAGGCTCTGGGTTTTTGACTCTGTATAGAACAAGCTGCAATTTAAAGATACAGTCAGCAGCATTTTCCTAAAAAACAAAATATCGACAGCATTAATGCGGCTTAATCATTACTTATAGGCCTTTCAACATGTGGTGACGAACGTTTTGCAAAGCCCCACCCTCTGCCTGTATTTTGATGCTTGGTTTAGTTGAGACGTTTCTAGGTGGGGAATGGGTGTGTTTCCCTCAGCCAATGACAGCATGCAGGTGAGGTCAGGAGGGGACTGGACGCCATTCAGGCTGGAGAAAATTGCCTATGTAGACGTAGTGGCAAAGAAAAGGAAATATAGTGAAGTGAGGTGAAACAGCAAGTGGAAAAAGCTCACCCCAGAGAGACAGTGAATCTCGGTTTGGCTTTCACCTGCTTGTGAGCACTGAGGGAGAGTCTGGGGATGAAGACTGATGCAGAGTTGGCCCGCTCTCTGTCAGACAGGCAGGTGTCAAACACTGTCAAACATAGCTTGTGCTAGCTTGTTAATTTAGCTGCTTTTCTATTACAACAAATGTAAATGTTGTGCACGTACTAACAGTATAAGTAAATACAGTATAAGTAAATGCTACGATAGTACTGTGGCATTGAGCCAAGAAGGAAGGGTCCATGCTACTTACTCTACCTTTAAATACCCCCCCTCCCCCCCCAAAAAAGAGAAAAATCTATTTACTTGCATTTTGTTCCCCAGAGGAAACAACTTTAAGCAGGTAGGGATTCATATAACGCATGCTGAATAAAAAAATGATCTTTATTTGCATTCAGTAGATTAATCACATGTTAACAGAGCTTTACCTGTATTACATGCTGCACATGGCACAAATCACAATAGTTTGATGATATTATTGATCAACGCCTACAAATCAGGTAGTACTTTCTTGACCACACGCTGCGATATCTGCCTTTGCAAATCTCACCTTGCAGACGTAATAGACAGACAGACAAGAAAGCAGACAGGTGAGCAAAAATAGATCAACAGACCGACAGAGGAGAGCAGACATGTGAAGCCCCAGAGAGCTGCTGTGTCGAGGTGAAGTTTTACAATGCGGGACATCACAACACATCCAAATCAAACATCAAGAGGGTCTCTACAACAACTCTGTTCAGTGTTCGCTCACTCCCTCTCCGTTTCTCTCTACAGCAAATCCTTCCACTGCAAATCTTTCTGCAGCCACTCCTTGTCTGCCACCTTTTGTTTGCCCGTCATTGTTGCTTTTTATCCAAGATGGAAGAGACAGATAGGTGGTTTTCTATATATTTTGAAGAGGTTGTGCTGTTACTGTGCTTAACAAGTTTCCCTTCAGACATCTAATAGATCCAATTTAATAAACGGTGTACAATAAATTCATCTTTTGAGGTTAACCTTTACCTAAAAAAAATGTACAGTTTATCTCATCAATACCGCACTTCCTACTTTTATGGGGTTTTTTTAAAAAATGGTGGTGGGGGTGCGGTGGTATGATTTGCCTCAAGTTCCCTTATCAGTCCCATCACTTTAAGGATTTAACATCCTTGTATTAAGCCTTGCCAAGTCTATAAAATTTTGGCTAAAATGGTTAATTTAATTTAAACGTGATTTGTGTCTACTGCATTTTTTCTAAATATCTTTATTTAGGTTTTTAAATTAACATGTCTTATGAAGAGCTTGACTTTGTCACAATGGATTCACCTGTAATTGATTGAACTTCACTGACCCGAGCCCTACGCCCAGATGGCAGATGGGACCTTCGTCATTCTTCAAGCACTTAAGTTCTTTTTAAATTGTGAGGAATGATGTTGCAGCTGTTTACATAATTGCAGAATTCAAGAACTCGTACATGAACACTGTTCATCTTTTCTTGTAAATTTTGTTTGACAACATTTACATGCCTCTGTCAAAACAGAGGTCACACCAAGGACAGGGGTCAAAACAAGACAGTGAGTTGTGGACTGACAC